>BKCP01004960.1:3824174-3853334 GCA_008636005.1 Striga asiatica | reverse complement strand
TTATTGAGACTGAGCAAATGGTGTGAGCGTGCTTTTAGCCTTGGGCTTCTCAGATGGGAGTAGTTTTTTGTGATTTTATCACTTTTCGATTAGGCCGTCTTCCCCAAAATCTGAAACCCTTCTCCCCAAAAATCGCCGACAGCGTCTTCGCCCAAATCACCTTTAGTCCACCTTCCCCATCAAAATCGGGGCTCGGTCAGTGGTCTCCCTCGGCCGCTCATCCCTCTCTCCGAATTTGTGGGCCTCCCGAGGTTCTCTGCGATGGCGGAAGTTGTGGCTTGGTCAACCTTTCCTTCTCCAGGTGAGGCTTTGCAGACTCAGGTCGCCGGCTTTCCTACGTTGCACCAGTGTTGGGTGGAGTGCGGGTTAGGGGGAGGGGCGAGACTCTGGCGGTTCGTGGCGCATCGCGTCGGAGCCGTCGGAGTGGAGGGCTGATATGCTCTTCTCTACTCGACTAGTGGTGTTAGCAAGGTGGGGTCATGCTGGTCTAGGCCAGTGGTGTTAGCCGGGCGAGGGGTGTTTCGGTTTCTCTGGCTGGGGGAGAATCGTTTCTTGGATTGATTCTAGGCTTTGTTTCGACTTCAGCTAGGCAGTTAGGCAGTTTCGGTTGCGGTTCCTGGGCCTTTGGATCTCTCCTGGAATTGATTGTTCATCCACCGTTCGACTCGAACTTTCTGATGTGGAAGGGCTATGTTTGTTATTTGTTCAGATTCTTTGTTTTAGTTTGTTATTGTGTTGATTGCGTGTTTCTTAGGAATCGTAATTTTGGTTTGGGTTGTTGCCTCTATAAGACAGAGTGGGAGCCGACATTATCCTGTTGGGATCAACTCCTTTCTCTATTCTCCAGTTGGGAGGTTTGTAGTTTTTTCTTAGTGTTTATTGTATTAGTTGTCTCGTGAGTCTTGATTTTGGTTTCTAGCGTTGCAAGAGTCAGGATTCTAGCGGTCTTTAGACCTGTCCTCCCATTTTATTCAGCTTTTGGTTGTTTTTTTCTCCTGTTGAGAGCTTTGTAATTTTATTCGCACATTTGTGCATTTTGATTTATATAATATTCTCTATCGTTCTGAAAAAAGAAAGTCACTGTCCAGTTATATCAAGTGCAATAGTGTTCTCCAATTATAGTGGTTTGTCCAATGATGAAGTCAATTTTTTTTTTTTTTAATTTTTTCTTTGTACTCAAAATAAATTTTTTTGATAATGAGAATAAAATTTCTACAAGGTTGATATTATTCCCATTCTTGGAAGATGTGTTTATGGGTCTTAATTTTCAGGATTTATCATATACAACTTGAATTGTCTTTTCATTGTTAGTTTTTGTCACGATGTGCAATGAATTGATATGTTTGCTATTTTATATAGGAGTTATTTTGAACACAATATTCTATGTATCTATAAAAGTATAGTATTTTTATTATTATTTGCTCCAACCAAACTAACAGATATTATCCTTTGTCTGATACTACATTGAACGAGAAAATTTATTACGCCTTGTTGGGGTAAACAAAAAGTGCAACGGACAAAAATACCCCTACAACAAATATGACAAGCACTACTCTAAACAAAAATAAGCCAACACAAATAAATAAAAACCGAAAAGAAAAAGAACACAAAAGTTGATAACGGAGCTCGGCATGCCTACGTCTCCGGGCACCGCCAGCCGCAATGTCAAATTTACTAAACTCACTACAAAATAAAACTAGGGTTAAATAACACACAAATTAGGATTTCCTTTATTAAGAATTTTCTTATAATATATGAGAGAATATAATAAGGTGCAATTGTAATCCAAAGGCAATGGACCTATTTATACTGAAAAGATTCTACACATCTTTGGTACACTTCTGATGTGGGACAACAATTAATCAAAATTTAACAATTCTCCACCTTGACTAATTTTGCTCCTACTCTCTTCAATCCAACTCTACAGCTAGTGGTGACTCCAAATGCGCCTCTAGACGCCAACTCAAATATGCAGAATGTTAGTCAAGTCTAAACTATGTTCAAACTTGACTGCTGTCACTACCTTGGTCATCATATCTGCAGGATTCTCCATCGTCTTGATCTTTTTCAACACAATAGTTCCATCTTCTAGAATTTCCCGCACAAAGTGATAGCGAACATCAATATTTTTCGTTCTTGCATGAAATACTTGATTTTTCGCTAAGTGAATAGTGCTCTAACTATCACAATGCACTAAGACGTGCTTTTGACCAACTCCCAAGTCTTGAAGCAAACTTTGAAGCCAAATAGCCTCTTTCACAGCTTCAGTAACTGCCATATACTATGTCTCTGTTCTAGACAAAGCAATTATGACTGTAAAGTAGAATTCCAACTGACTTGAGCTTTTGCAAAAGTGAACAAATATCTAGTCGTTGATCTCCGCTTATCCAAATCACCCGCGTAGTCAGAATCACAATATCCAACTACACACTGACCAAATTCATCCTGCTCATAAACTAAACCAACGTCTACATTATTATGAATGTACCGTAGAATCCATTTCACAACTTGCCAATGAAGTTTACCAGGGTCATGCATATACCTGCTAACAACACCAACTGCTTGTGAAATGTCAGACTTTGTACACACCATTGCATACATCAAACTGCCAACTGCATTTTCATATGGGACTCTAGCATTTTACTCTCGTTCTTCATCACAATTTGGCGATAATTGGGTGCGTAGCTTAATGTGAGGGGCTAGTGGTGTACTTACAGGCTTCGTCTCATCTTTATGCCGAAACGTTGCAGTACCTTATTCAGATATTGCTTCTGAGTCAAACAAAACTTACCTTTCATTTTGTCCCTGCTTATCTCCATCACAAGTTTTACTTAGCTTCCCCCCAAGTCTTTCATCTCAAACTCTTGACTCAACTGAGCCTTCAAATGATCAATCTCCACTTGGGTCTTTGATGCAACCAACATACCATCCACATACAAAAGTAAGTAAATGAAATATTTGTCTTGCTGCTTGCGTAGATACACACAATGATCATGTCTTCTTCGTGTGTACTTCTGCTCAACCATAAACTTATCAAACTGTTTGTACCACTGTCTCAGAGCTTGCTTCAGTCTGTACAACGATTTATTCAACTTACAGACCTAATTCTATTTTACAAGAATTTTGGATACTTCTGGCTGTGCCATGCAGATTTTCTCATCTAATCTCCGTTTGTACCATATATAATAAGTTAGTTAATACAACTAAAATATTTAGATATAATATATATTTAAATGATTACGAAATGTTCTAATTTCAAGTATGATACTCGACAATATTATTTTATTTACTTATATTTATTTGCAAAAAAGTGTGAAAAAAATATGCTTTTTAAAAGTTAGAATAGTTTTTTAATGTATATAAATATTTCTAAGGTTAAATATAAAATTACTAATTTCACTTGGCCATCAAATAATGATTTTGTTAATATATTATTTTAATTCTTAAACATTATATTCAATACAAATGGTATATCTAATGGAGACTTACTTTTTTTAGGTTTAGTTGACTACATTTTAGCAAATTTTATTAATATTTTTTATTATTCATTAATTTAGCACATTTCAAACATAATTATTCTGGTTATTTAATTATATATTATAAATGTGTCATATCTATGATTATAGTTATTTAAATTAATATATGCAACCATGTGATTATAATATAATTAGTCAAATCAATTAGAATGAATAACTTTTTAAATTTGTGTCATTGAAGTACTATGAAATTAATATTAATATCATATTGAACTATATTAATCAATCAATAATTCTAGTTAAGTTAAGTTTATAATTAATTAGTATCAGTCTTCGAGTAAATAAAAAATATTTATTTTTTTCGTTTATAATTTTCTAATAGGAAAGGTGTTATTATCTATTACTATATAATACGGAAGAAAAATTATTTGAACAATCCGAAAAAAATCATTTCGTTTTCCCGCTTTAATATAGTGTTTTTCCCGCTTCTTCAATTCGTAATTTTTTTTTTGAATTTTTTCAGCCCATGCAGTTAGGTAACCAATCAAATCGAATCTTTTAGCATTCAATTTGGTAAGGTGTTCCGATTTTAGCATTCAAATCCGATTTCACTTCGTTTTTTATGCCAATCAATCCGATTTTTTTTGTTGTTTCAAAATTTGTTTAGATTTATATTTTTATTTTATTAATATATTTGAAAGAGAATCAATAAATGTTTATCATAACTTTTATTTTAAAAATAAATTTGAATAAACATACCTTTTACTTTATATAAAATTCAAAATTACATATTTTAATATATTAATAAACGTTTATTATTTATTTTTTTCCTTATGTGATATAATAGAATTTCGGTATTAAATTTGTAAATTCAAACATTTAAAGGAAAAGATTCCAAACAATTTTTTTGGGTAAATTTCATTTTATCTTGGTTTTCATGATCACATTTCTAACAAACTAATTAGTACTATATTTTTTTATCTACATTATCTAACCGATTTTTTATGATACAATTAATATATCTTAACAAATTAATCATTTGTCTAACCGGATTTATCTCTCTAACAAACTTGCCAATTTTTTTAAAATTAAAATGGTATGATTATTCTTATGGAGATACTTATCAATATATTAAATATTTAGAAACTTTTTTTAAAAAATGAGTTATCCCTCCTTTTACTTTATTTGAAATTCTGACTTATATTTTTAAATATATTATTATTTATTGTTTTACATGTAAATATATATTATTTATTATCTAAGTGATAAATATTATTGATTTATCTCTTTAATAAATATTTATTATTTATTTTTTTCCTTACGTGATATAATGTAAATTTGGTTACTAGATTTTTAAATTCAAACATTTAAAGGAAAAAACCACGAACAAATTTTTCGGTTACATTTCATTTTATTTTAACTTCCATATAATTACAATCCTAACAAACTAATTAGTATAATATTTTTTTACCCATTTTTATATAATCGAATTTCTTAAAATATAATTAATATAACATTTTAACTATTTAATCATTTGTATAACTTGATTTAACTCATTATCAAACTTGCCAAATTTTTCTTGAAATTTAAAAAAATTTGGAAGATTTTTATTTGTAAAATAATAAAAAATAGCTTTACTTTAAAGTCTGGATTATTTCCATTATTTTTTGTACGTTAACAATCATATATTTTGGATTATTGATTTAAAAAAACAAATCAAAACCGTAAGGTTTAATAATATTCTTTAATAAAAAATATTGTATAAAGAAAAGTATCTAATAATATATATTTTTCATTGATTGTATTTATTTTATTTTCACAATAGATGAGATGTGAAAAATATAAATAATTATATTTAAAATAAAATCTAAAAAATATTTAAAATTTGAGCTCTTCCGTGCATCGCACGGGATATATACTAGTATTCTAAATATAGACAAAATATTCCTACGCCCAAAACCATATCAACTAGTATTCGACCTGTGCATTTGCACAGATATAAATAAATTATTGTGAGTCTGTACATATAATGATTAATTATTTTTCTTTCACTTTTTTGCAGACCAAATTTACAATTAAAAGAATTGAATTTTTTTTTTAAATTACGTTTATCTGATTGGATGTAATGTGTATTTTGGTACGTCTTTTATTTGTGAATTATTTATTATTTAATTAGGAATTTCAAATATATTTTTTATTTTCAAAAAAAAAAAATTAAATGTAACAACAATAATAACATCTAATCACATTATACGGTCAACACATTATATGGTCAACTGTTATTAATCAAAAGTTTAAAATGATTTTTGTAATTTTGAAGTGATGAGTATTAATTATTTAATGATTAAATGAAAGATTAAATACATCAAAATGTAACGGTTTTTGGAGGAAAAATTGTTAAATTGCCACATAGGTAAAATTAAATAGGTTTTATTAAATTCTATTAGCTAGTAATTATATATATATAGATTAAAATATTAGGTCGGTTTTTTATAGACAAACAATGTAATGATTGTTTTAATAAATAATCTGGGTCATCGACCTAATTCCAAATTTGCAATCAATGCAACGAATAGTTTCCATATTTTCAACATTAAGTCATGATTTTCATTTGATCTCAATAAAAAAAATAAATGTGTGAGCATCGTATATGATATTATTTCGGATACAGTTATTAAGTCATGATTTTTATTTGATCTCAATAAAAAAAATAAATGTGTGAGCATCGTATATGATATTATTTTGGATACAGTTTTTATATTTAATGATTTATAGTTTAAGCAAGTTTGAAAATGGCTTGATTGTAAAGTGGAATTTTATGTAATAGCTTTACACGTCTATAAACAACGAAATTTTTATATTTTATTAGTTAATGTATTTATTTATTTTAGACATAAATTCATGATAAATAAGATATATAACTAGCACGTAACCCGTGCGGGATGATATATTTTTCTTAGATCTTTAACCTGTGAAATACTAAAATTAATATAATTTATATATATGTAACAAAAATAAATGGAAGTAAAAAAAACTATAAATTATTGAATACTTTCGTTGTCAAGTAAAATTTGTTAAACTTTGATATATTTGAATATCAATAGAAAAATATGAAATACTACCCTGCGGACGTTTGAGATAGAGGAGAAGATTTACATAGAATATATAAAATAAATATTGAAATGATGATTTGTCGTCGTACATATAAAATAAATATTGACATGATGTGAGAGAACTACGACAGATTATGATATAAATTTATTTAAAAGTTGAGTACAAAAGATTTAAATTTTTTTTTTTTTAAATTTGTATAGTACAAATTATTTCGTACGCTATTTTGTTATTGATTTATCAATTTTACACATACAAATCAAAATTAATGTAAACTGAAATATTATATAACAAATAAAATGAATTTTTTTTATCTAAGATATAGTATATTGCCAGAAAATTCATTCTAAATCTTATTCTTAGATATTAAAAATACCTAAGAAAACCTTATATCACATATGTAAAAACAATCTAAAATATTCTATATTATATTTGAAATATGTGTGAAGTCATCAAAAATTTTTCTAAACAATTTTTTAAGGAAAACATGTCTAAATACATAAATTTAACCTACTTTTATATAGATATACCTCCTTAATCTAAAGAATGTGTAAAAAAATTATCTAAATATGTTTAAAAGTATCTAAAAATTATATGTATTAACAATATTGATTTTGGTTTATATGGAAATATGTAAATATTAACAATATTAATTATCTAAATATGTTTGAAAGATTATATGTATATAAAGAATGTTTAAAAAATTATCTAAATATGTTTAAAAGTATCTAAATATTATATGCATTAATCTAAATATCACATGTGTTTATTGTGTTAGTTGTCTCGTGAGTTTTGATTTTGGTTTCTAACGTTGCAAGAGTCGGGATTCTAGACGGTCTTTAGACCAGTCCTCCAATTTTATTCAGCTTTTGGTTGTTTTTTTTTCTCTTGTTGAGAGCTTTGTAATTTTATTTGCACATTTGTGCATTTTGATTTATATAATATTCTCTATCGCTCCGAAAAAAAAAATCACTGTCTGGTTATATCAAGTGCAAACGAGTTCTCCAATTATAGTGGTTTGTCCAATGATGATCAGTGTCGAATTTTTTTTAGAATTTTTTTTTTGTACCCAAAACTGGAGTATGCCTTGACTTTTTGATAATGAGAAAAAAATTTCTACAAGGTTGATATTATTCCCATTCTCGAAAGATGTGTTTATGGGTCTTAATTTTCAGGATTTATCATATACAACTTGAATTGTCTTTCATTGTTAGTTTTTGTCACGATGTGCAATGAATTGATATGTTTTCTATTTTATATTGGAGTTATTTTGATCACAATATTCTACGTCTCTATAAAAGTATAGTATTTTTATTATTATTTGCTTCAACCAAACTAACAGATATTATCCTTTGTCTGATACTACATTGAACAAGAAAATTAATTATGCCTTGTTGGGGTAAAACAAAAAGTGTAACGGACAAAAATACCCCTAAAACAAATATGACAAACACTACTCTAAACTAAAATAAGCCAACACAAATAAATAAAAACTGAAAAAAAAAAAGAACACAAAAATTGATAATGGAGTTCGGCATGCCTACATCTCCGGGCACCGCCAACGCAGTGCCAAATTTACTAAACTCACCACAAAATAAAACTAGGGTTAAATAACACACAAATTTGGATTTCCTTTATTAAGAATTTTCTTATAAGATAGAAGAGAATATAATAAGGTGCAATTGTAATCCAAATGCAATTGACCTATTTATACTAAAAAGATTCTACATATGTTTGGTACACTTCTAATGTGGGACAACAATTAATCAAAATTTAACAATTCTCCACCTTGACTAATTTTGCTCCTACTCTCTTCAATCCAACTCTACAGCTAGCGGTGCCTCCAAATGCGCCTCTCAACGCCAACTCAAATATGCAGAATGTTAGTTGTTGGTAATATTTTTGGGCAAGTAATAACCGAGTTACCCGACTCGGGTCGTTCTCTAAGGAAGGTTAGCCGGATTAAATTGTATGTTTATTCAATTCACAAAAGAGAAAATATTCCTAAACATTCTAATTCAATTTAATAATGGGGTTTTAAACTAAATTAAAAGTAACATAAATGCTATCATTTTACTCGGAAAACCTTTCAAATGATAAAGTCGTTTTACTAGTAAATACTTTCTAACGATAAAATCGTTTTACTCGTAAATACTTTCAAACTAAAATTTGTTCTACTAGTAAAAACTTTCAAACAAATAAATTGTTCTACTAGTTAAATACTTTCAAACTATAAGTTGTTCTACTAGTAAAAACTTTCAAACAAATAAATTGTTCTACTAGTTAAATACTTTCAAACTATAAAGTTTTAAGGAAGAAAAGAGAATAACTAAAATGACAAAGATAAGTTTTAATAAATGTAAAAGTCTAGGGTATTGGGGATAATCAATTCCGGTTTTATTAACATTTATCGGTAATTAAATTACTCAGTTAAACGATTCACTTAATTTACTCATCTAGAGGTTTATCCGTACTAACTCTCGTAATATACGAATAAACTTAAATAAATGAATTAGTGGAACGGTTAACACATAAACAATACGTTTCCGAACATGTCTATTCTAAACAAATCAAGTTCTATCAACTTCGCCCCTTTCGGTTATGAAATCGATTATGTAGATTAAAATGGTGATCAAACATTTAACCATAATATTAATAAAATTTGTAAAGATTGAGCAATAAAAATACTTATAAACGATAATAAACCGAAACGATTATCCCCTAACCCTAGTTAGGAAATTAGTTACTCATAGTAATTTTAACATACAAATTCTTATGTAAATAAACCATTATAAACATAAAATAAAAAGAAAACTTACTAGTAATCCACAAGCTAGAGCAAGTGCAAACTTAATGTCCAAACTTCAACAATCTTCAACAATTTAATCTTACAAATTCAAACTTACAAATGTAGTAAAAATAGAAATGTGGAAAGATAAAATGATATGGAAAAATTCCCTTTTCTTTTTCCTCCCCTTTTTGTTTGATGATAATGTTGCTATTTATAGATATAAATAGCATACTAACATCAACTAACATCAACCAAAGTTCAACAATAATTCAACCACCAAGAAAAATGCAAGAAAAGGTCAAAGAAGATAGGAAAAATGAGAGAAAGGTTGGAATTTTCGGACAAAATCCGAGAATGAATTTTTCCGCGCGCATTCGCGCACGTCTCGGGCAGCTCTGCTTCTCGGGCTCGTTTTGGGCTCGTCCGAACTCGGAATTGAGTTCCGTTTTTTTCTACGCGTTGCTAACGAACCCCTCTATTCAATGATGTATGCCAATACAAATTTCACCCAGAATACAATTATCTAAGGATTTTTAACTTCCAAGGTGTCGGCAACTCGCTCGATTTTACTCTTCGGTTCCGTACGAACTCATCCGAACTCGAAATCGAGTTCCGCTTTTTCCTGTGTGTAGCTAACAAGCTCCTCTTTCCATTAATGTGATCATGCTCAATAACTTTCCAAAATCCTGCTCTTCCGAGATTTTCGACCGTTCCTTTATTTTACAAATACTCGAAAAATACAAGAAAAATATACAAAATTCCACACAAATACTTAAATATTACAAATTACTAAATAAAACTAAAAACTACCCAAAATCCCACAAACTTACTAAAAATACATAAAAATAATAATAAAAAACATTAATAAAAACATAACAAAAATAACACTAACATTAGTCAAGTCTAAACAATGTTCAAACTTGACTGCTGTCACTACCTTGGTCATCATATCTGCAGGATTTTCCGTCGTCTTGATCTTTTCCAACACAATAGTTCCATCTTCGAGAATTTCCCGCACAAAGTGATAGCGAACATCAATATATTTCGTTCTTGCATGAAATACTTGATTTTTCGCTAAGTGAATAGTGCTCTAACTATCACAATGCACTAAGACGTGCTTTTGACCAACTCCCAAGTCTTGGAGCAAACTTTGAAACCAAATAGCCTCTTTCATAGCTTCAGTAACCGCCATATATTATGTCTCTGTTCTAGTCAAAGCAATTATTGACTGTAAAGTAGACTTCCAACTGACTTGAGCTTTTGCAAAAGTGAACAAATATCTAGTCGTTGATCTTCACTTATCCAAATCACCCGCGTAGTCAGAATCACAATATCCAACTACACACTGACCAAATTCATCCTGCACATAAACTGAACCAACGTCTACATTATTATGAATGTACCGTAGAATCCATTTCACAACTTGCCAATGAACTTTACCAGGGTCATGCATATACCTGCTAACAACACCAACTGCTTGTGAAATGTCAGACTTTGTACACACCAACTCATACATCAAACGGCCAACTGCATTTGCATATGGGACTCTAGCAATGTACTCTCGTTCTTCATCACAATTTGGCGATAATTGGGTGCGTAGCTTAATGTGAGGGGCTAGTGGTGTACTTACAGGCTTCGTCACATCTTTATACCGAAACGTTGCAGTACCTTATTCAGATATTGCTTCTGAGTCAAACAAAACTTGCCTTTCATTTTGTCCCTGCTTATCTTCATCCCAAGTTTTTCTTAGCTTCCCCCCAAGTCTTTCATCTCAAACTCTTGATTCAACTGAGCCTTCAAATGGTCAATCTCCACTTGGATCTTTGATGCAACCAACATATCATCCACATACAAAAGTAAATAAATGAAATATTCGTCTTGCAGCTTGCGTAGATACACACAATGATCATGTCTTCTTCGTGTGTACTTCTTCTCAACCATAAACTTATCAAACCGTTTGTACCACTGTCTCGGAGCTTGCTTCAGTCCGTACAACGATTTATTAAACTTACAGACCTACTTCTCTTTTACAAGAATTTTGGATACTTCTGGTTATGCCATGCAGATTTTCTCATGTAATCTCCGTTTGTACCATATATAATGAGTTAGTTAATACAACTAAAATATTTAGATATAATATATATTTAAATGATTACGAAATGTTCTAATTTCAAGTATGATATTTGACAATATTATTTTATTTACTTATTTTTATTGCAAAATAGTATATGAAAAAATATGCGTTTTAAAAGTTAGAATAGTTTTTTAATGTATATAAATATTTCTAATTTTAAATATAAAATTACTAATTTCACCTGGCCATCAAATAATGATTTTGTTAATATATTATTTTAATTCTTAAACATTATATTCAATACAAATGATATATCTAATGGAGACTTACTTTTTTTAGGTTTAGTTGACTACATTTTAGCAAATTTTATTAATATTTTTTATTATTCATTAATTTAGCACATTTCAAACATAATTATTCTGGTTATTTTATTATATATTTTAAGTGTGTCATATCAGTGATTATGATTATTTAAATTAATATATGCAACCATGTGATGATAATATAATTAGTCAAATCAATTAGAATGAATAACTTTTTAAATTTGTGTAATTTAAGTACTATGAAGTTAATATTAATATCTTATTGAACTATATTAATCAATCAATAATTCGAGTTAAGTTAAGTTTCTAATTAATTAGTATTNCGAACACCAACACAGACAAACACAAAACAGAAAAAACACATGCCTAAACAACACAAACACAGACAACAAAAAGCACAAGAACATAAAAAAAAAACACACAAGCCTTCCACAGAGGCAACACCGAGATGAACTAGCAGACACCAACTCGACCCCAGAAGAATCCCGCAGCCCGAGAAAGCCGACCCCTCCACTGCCGAACCGCCTAGCTGAGCCGAATCCCAAACTTCAAAATACCCCACAATGTCGAATCTCCCCGTAGCCAGAAACTCTAAAAATTCGCCCAAATGCCACAGCACCAAGTCGACTAACACTACTAGCAACTCGATTCCGCCGGCAATCCCCCCGGAACCCAGCTCCAGAGAATCGGGGAGAGGAAGCAAACCCGGAGAGCTGCAGCCCTAGCCACTCCGGCCCAAGGCCGCAAGCCGCCGTGGCCGCACCCGACCCCTTCCCATCGAGACCGCACCTCGCCCATTCCCACCTCAGCACTACAGTGCTCGTCGATCGAGACCCAGAGAAAAACTCAACGGAGCAGGTGAAACAGATCCGGCCGAACGCCACCATAGGAGCGGCAAGACCAGGGAAATCGCAACCACGGGGAAAGGGCCGAGTGGCCAGGGGACGACTACCGGATTATCTCGGAGACCGTGAGGAAGGCGACGGAAATTGGAAGAGGGCGACGCCGGAGAGAAGATGGAGGCGGAGAGAAATTAGGGTTGAAAAATCAATTATAATACCGAAAGCCTACTTGATAATATAATTAGTGAAATCAATTAGAATGAATAACTTTTTAAATTTGTGTCATTGAAGTACTATGAAATTAATATTAATATCTTATTGAACTATATTAATCAATCAATAGTTCTAGTTAAGTTAAGTTTATAATTAATTAGTATTAGTCTTTGAGTAAATAAAAAATGTTTATTTTTTTATTTATAATTTGCTAATAGGAAAGGTCTTATTATATTCTAAATATAGACAAAATATTCCTATGCCCAAAACCATATCAATTAAAATATTAGGTCGGTTTTTTATAGGCAAACAATGTAATGATTATTTTAATAAATAATCTAGGTCATCGACCTAATTGCAAATTTGCAATCAATGCAACGAATAGTTTCCATATTTTCAACATTAAGTTATGATATTCATTTGATCTCAATAAAAAAAATAAATGTGTGAGCATCGTATATGATATTATTTTGGATACAGTTATTATATTTAATGATTTATAGTTTATGCAAGGTTGAAAATGGCTTGATTGTAAAGTGGAATTTTATGTAACAGCTTTACACGTCTATAAACATTGAAATTTTAATATTTTATTAGTTAATGTATTTATTTATTTTAGACATAAATTCATGATAAATAAGATATATAACTAGCGCGTAACCCGTGCGATGCGATGCACGGGATGATATATTTCTCCTGAAATCTTTAACGTGTGAAATACTAAAATTAATATAATTTATATATATGTACCAAAAATAAATGGAAGTAAAAAAAAACTATAAATTATTGAACACTTTCGTTGTCAAGTAAAAAAATTTGTGAAACTTTGATATATTTGAATATCAATAGAAAAATATGAAATACTACCCTGCGGACGTTTGAGAAAGATGAGATGATTTACATAGAATATATAAAATAAATATTGAAATGATAATTTATCGTCGTATATATAAAATAAATATTGACATGATGTGAGAGAACTACGACGGATTATAATATAGATTTATTTAAAAGTTGAGTACAAAAGATTTCAAAAACTAGTTTTTTTTTTTTTAAATTTGTATTGTACAAATTATTTCGTACGCTATTTTGTTATTTATTTATCAATTTTATACATACAAATCAAAATTAATGTTAACTAAAATATTATATAACAAATAAAATGAGATTTATTTATCTAAGATTTAGTATATTGCCCGAAAATTCTTTATAAATCTCATTCTTAGATATTAAAAATACCTAAGAAAATCTTATATCACATATGTAAAAACTATCTAAAATATTCTATATTATGCTTGAAATATGTGTGAAGTCACCTAAAATTTTTCTAAACGATTTTGTAAGGAAAACATGTCTAAATACTTAAATTTAACCTATTTTTATATAGATATACCTCCTTAATCTAAAGAATGTGTAAAAAAATTATCTAAATATATTTAAAGTATCTAAAATTATATGTATTAACAATATTGATTTTGATTTATATGGAAATATGTAAATATTAACAATATTAATTATCTAAATATGTTTAAAAGATTATATGTATCTAAAGAATGTTTAAAAAATCATCTAAATATGTTTAAAAGTATCTAAATATTATATGTATTAATCTAAATATCACATGTGTTTATTGTGTTAGTTGTCTTGTGAGTTTTGATTTTGGTTTCTAGCGTTGCAAGAGTCGGGATTCTAGGCGGTCTTTAGACTTGTCCTCCCATTTTATTCAGCTTTTGGTTGTTTCTTTTTCTCCTGTTGAAAGCTTTGTAATTTTATTCGCATATTTGTGCATTTTGATTTATATAATATTCTCTATCGTTCCGAAAAAAAATCACTGTCTGGTTATATCAAGTGCAATCGTTGTAACGCCCCATTTTATTTTAAAGAATTTACCGTATTGATTTAAAAAAATCAGAGTTATTTTTTTATTTTTTTTTTAATCCAAGTTAAAACATTTATCGAGTATCGGGCGCTACTTATTAACCACAACAATTAACCACAACCAACAATCTAAGAACCTACACATGCTCGAGTTATCAAAATAACAATCCCACAGAACATACGTCTCAAATTCATTTCCAAAGGTCTAGCATGATCACGGTTCAACATACTTAAACTTAGTTCGAAAAGTGGAAGCAGTAAATAATTCAAAGCATAATAGCAAAATAAATAAGTATTAAGTTCAAGCGGAAGCATAGGTTTCAATACATAATGACAACCATCTCGCTCGTCCTACGCCACCGCCTCCAGCTCGTCTCAACCTAGAACAAAGGAAGAGAAAAGACAACAAAGAAAATAATGGGGGTGAGCATAACCAACAAGCTCACCATTATCGCACAGTATATCTCGCATAACATTTTAAACCATCATAACCATAGTATTCAGTATGCATAGAATCCAACAGTCTAACTCCCTACTTGGCCCTATCGCAAACCTCCTATGTACATACAACAACCTTCCAATCACACACGGCAAGGAAGTAACTGGAAACCTTCCCATCACCGAATGGCTACGGGCCTGGGATCCTTTCCAGGAGACAATAGAGATGTTTTTCCCATTCACGAATATCATACGGACCTGGGCGTCACCTCTCCGAATCTACGGGCCGATGACCTCTCACTGTTTATGCATTCCTCAAAGGCACTAACATACGAGACACTTAGACTAGGGTTCTCACGCATACATCATTTTTCAAAACAAAGCATTTATGCGAAATATTAAGTGCGATAAATATGGAATACATCATAAATGTACCCACCTGATTGCAGCTACAGTTCAAATCGCAAATCTCGAGACGAGGCGATGTTCAACACCTCTAGACACCTACATTAAGTCCAGATACTAAAGTCACACTTTTATCTAGACCTATGTAGAAAATTCACAGATTGACTTAGCCGAACTCGGTTCGACCAAGTGGTTTGTGAAGTTATGTAGATATGGGAACACTAGGACTTACACTCGATCAAACCACATATTCAAGTTCATATAAATGCAAGTAAAAGATAAGCAAACAAGCCACAAATCAACACATGGCACCTTTGGTCAATAACACTTAACAAATTTCAACATAGAAAAACAATTTCTCAAATTCACACTTGAATTAGGTGGCATATCAAATCAATGAGTTAGGTTCTGAAACTTTTACATAAATTTTCACCCAATTTCAGCTTCAAACTTCTTATGCATAATTTTATAAAATTCAAACAATTTTTTCAACAAAAACGAGTTTAAATTAAAAGCACATGATAATGGACGATTCAGGCTATGAAATTTTTATCTAAAATACTACAGAATATGAATAGTATCACATAAATTTGCCAGCCTTCAACACTCAGAATAACAATTTTATAAAATTAAAACCACAATCAGCCAAATATCATAATTATATCAGAACTGATCACAACTGAACTCCAAAAATTCTAAACTTTTTACAGCATGCTAAACATCATATAATCAGAATCTAAACAAATTTTTAGAATTTTTCAAACTTCAGAACAATTTATCATAATTAAAATAAATTCGGGTAGAATCACAAAATAATTTGTTAACCCTATCAAACCTAGTTCAAAAATTCTAAATATTTTACACCACATATAATCATGCCTGAAATATAACATACTCGAAAATTGGCCAGAAAAGAACACTACACAATTACTTATGCATTTTACAAGAAACTGAACAGAAAATAATTTAATTTTTAAAAATAGCTAAACACCTTAAAAAATCACGAAACTTTTACAGCAGCTACATATTCATCAAAAACAGTTGCTCCCAAAATTTCAAGGCAATCGGACTAGTATTCAATCTATAGTGAATTTTTCAATTAAAACAGTCAATATAAATTTCGAAAAATCATAACAGCAATTATACACTTCCAATCGACACAAGGCCAACGCCATTGTGTTCGAATTAATCCTAAGTTCCTAAATCCACAGCAACTCATCACTTATTTTCAGTTCTCGCTCGATCGTATGAATCGACGAGTTTCACATAAAATCACAAATATGTTTTCATAACAAACGATTCAAACACGCATATAATAATTCAACGAACACGTACAACACATCCGAGCACAACATAAATCACGTAATAATAAACGAGGGGTCGAGACTCGATACCGTTCTCGGGAAACGAACGAGCAAGGTTCAAACGAAAGAGAACGGCTCGACGGGGCTCGACGGCTTACGCGCGGCTCACAGAGGAAGAGCAGCGGCTGCCGGTGAACGTCTGCTCGTCGAAAGGGGGTCGCCGGGGACCTGCTGGTCGCCTGAGTGCTCGCCAGAAAGCTTTGCATGGTCGTTAGCTGCGGCGGAGGCTTGCTGTAAACTCGTTGGTGGGGAAAAGTTGCAGTCACGGTCAAGCGCAGCGGGTAAGAGGGTTCACGGCGAGGCCTTCGCGGCTGATGAGGAGGTCTCTGGCCGCGGCGTGGCGGGACTGCAGATCGTGGGCAGAGGGTCGCTGGATTTCTCGAACAGAGGTCGCCGGGAGAAGCTGGCGGCAATGACGGAGTGCACGCGAGGATAATTAGATGCGGCGATGATGATGTCGACGCTGAGGAGATTTGACGGACGTTCTGCTCGCGGCGGTGAGAGGACGGCGACGGGAAAAATTTCAGAGGAGGTGTGAGGTCGATGGTGATCGCGATGAGGGAGATGGGATCGGTGACGAGATTTATCTGAGAGAAGGTGAGGATGAGAGAGGAAGGCTGAGGACGATGACGAGAGAGAGAGGTCTCAGATCGGGAAAAAGTTGCGGGTTGGATGATTTCACGAGAGGGAGAAGAAATAGATACAGAATATGCATATAAATACACTAGTCTAGGTTTGACTTATCTTGCTCCACAATACTAATAAAAAAAACGCACAAACAAGGGAGGAATTTGGGTCATGGCCGGTTTAGTTGGGCTGGGCCAAAAATAAAACTGGTTCGGCTTGAGGGTTTGGCTCGCGGGCCGGTTCGCATGAGGTTCGAGATAATAACTCATTCCCGGGCTCGGTTTTAATTGCACGATTAATTAAATAGACCTCGGATAATATTTTATATATTTACACACGTTATTTTAAATTAGATATAATAATAATATTAATAATAAAAATAATCATTTAGGCAATTAATTAGCAATTAGACATATACTATTTAGACATTCAAATTTACAAGCAATAATAATAATAATAATAATAATGATAATAATAATAATAATAATAATAATAATAATAATAATAATAATACTACATAATCATAAATAATTCTCAAATAAACCACAATTAAATGGGGCATTACAATCGTGTTCTCCAATTATAGTGGTTTGTCCAATGATGATCAGTGTCGAATTTTTTTTTAGAATTGTTTTTTTGTGCTCAAAGTGGAGTATGCCTTGACTTTTTGATAATGAGAATAAAATTTCTACAAGGTTGATATTATTCCCATTCTCGGAAGATGTATTTATGGGTCTTAATTTTCAGGATTTCTCATGTACTACTTGAATTGTCTTTCCATTGTTAGTTTTTGTCACGATGTGCAATGAATTGATATGTTTGCTATTTTATATTGGAGTTATTTTGATCACAATATTCTACGTCTCTATAAAACTATAGTATTTTTATTATTATTTGCTTCAACTAAACTAACAGATATTATCCTTTGTCTGATACTACATTGATCAAGAAAATTAATTATGCCTTGTTGGGGTAAAATAAAACGTTCAACGGACAAAAATACCCCTACAACAAATATGGCAAACACTACTCTAAACAAAAATAAGCCAATACAAATAAATAAAAACCGAAAAAGAAAAAGAACACAAAAATTGATAATGGAGTTCGGCATGCCTACATCTCCGGGCACCGCCAACCGCAATGCCAAATTTATTAAACTCACCACAAAATAAAACTAGGGCTAAATAACACATAAATTAGGATTTCCTTTATTAAGAATTTTCTTATAAGATAAGAGAGAATATAATAAGGTGCAATTGTAATCCAAATGCAATAAACCTATTTATACTAAAAAGATTCTACACATCTTTGGTACACTTCTGATGTGGGACAACAATTAATCAAAATTTAACAATTCTCCACCTTGACTAATTTTGCTTCTACTCTCTTCACTCCAACTCTACAGCTAGCGGTGCCTCCAAATGCGCCTGTCGACGCCAACTCAAATATGCAAAATGTTAGTCAAGTCTAAACAATGTTCAAACTTGACTGCTGTTACTACCTTGGTCATCATATCTGCAGGATTCTCCGTCGTCTTGATCTTTTTCAACACAATAGTTCCATCTTCCAGAATTTCCCGCACAAAGTGATAGTGAACATCAATATATTTCGTTCTTCAATGAAATACTTGATTTTTCGCTAAGTGAATAGTGCTCTAACTATCATAATGCACTAAGACGTGCTTTTGACCAACTCCCAAGTCTTTAAGCAAACTTTGAAGCTAAATAGTCTCTTTCACAGCTTCAGTAACCGCCATATACTATGTGTCTGTTCTAGACAAAGCAATTATTGACTGTAAAGTAGACTTCCAACTGACTTGAGCTTTTGCAAAAGTGAACAAATATCTAGTCGTTGATCTTAACTTATCCAAATCACCCGCGTAGTCAGAATCACAATATCCAACTACACACTGACCAAATTCATCCTGCACATAAACTGAACCAACGTCTACATTATTATGAATGTACCGTAGAAATCATTTCACAACTTACCAATGAACTTTACTAGGGTCATGCATATACCTGCTAACAACACCAACTACTTGTGAAATGTCAGACTTTATACACACCATCGCATACATCAAACTGCCAACTGCATTTGCATAGGGGACTCTAGCAATGTACTCTCGTTCTTCATCACGGTTTGGCGATAATTGGGTGCGTAGCTTAATGTGACGGGCTAGTGGTGTACTTACAGGCTTCGTCTCATCTTTATGCCGAAACGCTACAGTACCTTATTCAGATATTGCTTCTGAGTCAAACAAAACTTGCCTTTCATTTTGTCATTGCTTATCTCCATCCCAAGTTTTTCTTAGCTTCCCCTCAAGTCTTTCATCTCAAACTCTTGATTCAACTGAGCCTTCATATGATCAATCTTCACTTGGCTCTTTGATGCAAGCAATATATCATCCACATACAAAAGTAAGTAAATGAAATATTCGTCTTGCAGCTTGCGTAGATACACACAATGATCATGTCTTCTTCGTGTGTACTTCTGCTCAACCATAAACTTATCAAATCGTTTGTACCACTGTCTCGGAGTTTGCTTTAATCCGTACAACGATTTATTCAACTTACAGACCTAATTCTCTTTTACAAGAATTTTGAATAGTTCTGGCTGTGCCATGCAGATTTTCTCATCTAATCTCCGTTTGTACCATATATAATGAGTTAGTTAATACAACTAAAATATTTAGATATAATATATATTTAAATGATTACGAAATGTTCTAATTTCAAGTATGATAATTGAAATATTATTTTATTTACTTATTTTTATTTGAAAAATAGTATATGAAAAAATATGTTTTTTGAAAAGTTAGAATAGTTTTTTAATGTATATAAATATTTCAAATGTTAAATATAAAATTACTAATTTCACCTGGCCATCAAATAATGATATTGTTAATATATTATTTTAATTCTTAAACATTATATTCAATACAAATGATATATCTAATGGAGACTTACTTTTTTTAGGTTTAGTGGACTACATTTTAGTATATTTTATTAATATTTTTTATTATTCATTAATTTAGCACATTTCAGACATAATTATTTTGGTTATTTTATTATATATTTTAAGTGTGTCATATCAGTGATTATGATTATTTAAATTAATATATGCAACCATGTGATGATAATATAATTAGTCAAATCAATTAGAATGAATAACTTTTTAAATTTGTGTAATTTAAGTACTATGAAGTTAATATTAATATCTTATTGAACTATATTAATCAATCAATAATTCGAGTTAAGTTAAGTTTCTAATTAATTAGTATTAATTCGTCTTTGAGTAAATAAAAAATATTTATTTTTTCATATATAATTTGCTAATAGGAAAGGTCTTATTATATTCTAAATATAGACAACATATTCTTACGCCCAAAACCATATCAATTAAAATATTAGGTCGGTTTTTTATAGGCAAACAATGTAATGATTGTATTAATAAATAATCTAGGTCATCGACCTAATTGCAAATTTGCAATCAATGCAACGAATAGTTTCCATATTTTCAGCATTAAGTCATGATTTTCATTTGATCTCAATAAAAAAAATAAATGTGTGAGCATCGTATATGATATTATTTCGGATACAGTTATTAAGTCATGATTTTCATTTGATCTCAATAAACAAAATAAATGTGTGAGCATCGTATATGATACTATTTTGGATACAATTATTATATTTAATGATTTATAGTTTAAGCAAGTTTGAAAATGGCTTGATTGTAAAGTGGAATTTTATGTAATAGTTTTACACGTCTATAAACACGAAATTTTAATATTTTTTTAGTTAATGAATTTATTTATTTTAGACATAAATTCATGATAAATAAGATATATAACTAGCGCGCAACCCGTGCGATGCACGGGATGATATATTTTCCTGAAATCTTTAACGTGTGAAATATTAAAACTAATATAATTTATATATATGTAACAAAAATAAATGGAAGTAAAAAAAAAACTATAAATTATTGAACACTTTCGTTGTCAAGTAAAATTTGCGAAGTTTTGATATATTTGAATATTAATAGAAAAATATGAAATACTACCATGCGGACGTTTTAGATAGATGAGAAAATTTACATAGAATATATAAAATAAATATTGAAATGATGATTTGTCGTCGTATATATAAAATAAATATTGACATGATGTGAGAGAACTACGACAAATTATGATATAAATTTATTTAAAAGTTGAGTACAAAAGATTTCAATTTTTTTTTTTAAATTTGTATTGTACAAATGATTTCGTACGCTATTTTGTTATTTATTTATCAATTTTACACATACAAATCAAAATTAATGTAAACCGAAATATTATATAACAAATAAAATGAGATTTTTTATCTAAGATTTAGTATATTGCCCGAAAATTCTTTATAAATCTTATTCTTAGATATTAAAAATACCTAAGAAAATCTTATATCACATATGTAAAAACTATCTAAAATATTCTATATTACGCTTGAAATATGTGTGAAGTCACCTAAAATTTTTCTAAACTATTTTATAAGGAAAACATGTCTAAATACTTAAATTTAACATATTTTTATATAGATATACCTCCTTAATCTAAAGAATGTGTAAAAAAATTATCTAAATATGTTTAAAAGTATCTAAAAATTATATGTATTAACAATATTGATTTTCGTTTATATGTAAATATGTAAATGTTAACAATATTAATTATCTAAATATGTTTAAAAGATTATATGTATCTAAAGAATGTTTAAAAAATTATCTAAGTATGTTTAAAAGTATCTAAATATTATATGTATTTATCTAAATATCACATGTATTTATTGTGTTAGTTGTCTCGTGAGTCTTGATTTTGGTTTCTAGCGTTGCAAGAATCGAGATTCTAGGCGGTCTTTAGACCTGTCCTCCCATTTTATTCAACTTTTGGTTTTTTTTTTCTCCTGTTGAGAGCTTTGTAATTTTATTCGCACATTTGTGCATTTTGATTTATATAATATTCTCTATCGTTTCGAAAAAAAATCATTGTCCGGTTATATCAAGTGCAATCGTGCTCCAATTATAGTGGTTTGTCCAATGATGATCAGTGTCGATTTTTTTTTAGAATTTTTTTTTTTTTTGTACTAAAAGGTGGAGTATGCCTTGACTTTTTGATAATGAGAATAAAATTTCTACAAGGTTGATATTATTCTCATTCTCGGAAGATGTGTTTTTGGGTCTCAATTTGATAAAAATACTTTATCAGGTGACAAAACTTTATCAGATGTTATGTACTTCATTAATTCGGTGTTTTCTATATATTTATACAAGACTATTGGTCGGGAATCGGTTAGTAAAATATTGTACATCATTTTATTCCTTGTTTAAATATATTAATGGGTTTATGTTCTTAAAATTTTTACTCTATTTACATGAGTAGGAGCTTATTTCTCGAATATATATATAAATATATATATATATATATATATATATCTTTTATATTCTTATTTTTTGTGGTTTCCGACATGTTTTATAACTTCAAAGTAATTGAAGATTGTAAACTATGTTCTTTTTAATACGAGTGTTATTTGCTATGGAACATAGTTCAAGTTGCAAACTGTGAATTTTCAAATAGTACGGGTTACTATTTGCTATAAATTTAAGTTTAGGTTGCACAATGTAAAAAAGATAAAAGTATAGGTTGGAAATAATATTTTTCCCAAATATCTATTATCACTATGTAAAGTTGTTATTTCAATATTTTAGTAATTTGTGTTATAGTTGTTGTTATATAAAATAACAACTATAGGCAATTGTACTCTTTTACATTTTTGTCTTTGCGCAAACCCTAGATATAAAAGGGTTGTACTCTCATCTACAAACCCAATTTTTCTCATTATTCAGATTTTTCGGTTTCATTCGTCTTCCTCATTCTCTCGTGTCGTTCCTTTGTTCTGCAATTTCATGTTCGATTTCCATACTAATAATAACTCATATCCAATCTCCCCTTAAACTCTATTTTGTGTTACAGAAATTCAACTTCAACACATTAATTTTAAGATTAATTTCTCGTTCTGTCGTTCATTCTAAATTATTTTGAGATTTGTTTCTAAATCTTCTGTTTATGAATAATGGAATGTAAAAATAGTCTTATACCAATTTTTCTTAGAAGTTTGAGTCCAAAGTTTGTACATGGTACTGCTTTATTGAAATCAACCGCCAAATACAGTGGATGGCAACAGATGCGACTTGATTACAAGGTTGAAATTTTAGAATATTGAGATCAAAATTAGTTTATTATTTTGCAACCAACGACAACAATAAAAAGTAAGTACAAATTATCAAAATTATTTTATTTTATTTTCAAATATTCATAATTTGGGAGAATATTTTGTAAGACAAAAAACTGAATAATTTTTCAGTTCCTTTGTTTCAATGGAGACCCTTTTAGTCATAGTGGTCAGTGAAAGGTGAAGAAGAGTAGAAGAGTTATACTTTATAGTACATCATAATATCACGGGAGATTTAAGTGAATCTAGTGAAGTAATATTTCTTGTTCGTTGTTTTATTGTCACCTTCTGCATGTACCCTACTGACATCATCATTCCAATTTATAAAGTATTCTAACTTTCTTTCCTAAATTATATTTTTCCTCCGGAAATCTGTTTCTTGTTTTCTTACAAGAGTGATGGTCCCACTTTTTTTTTTCCTCCTCAGAAAAATAATTAAGGGGTGATATGTTTCAATTCCAAAAAACCAATCAAAACTCAATTTAACTCAATTTTAATCCAACCTCATTATCCTCAATATTATTAATAAAATTAAGTAATATCAACTAATCATTTTTACACATCACATCAACTTTAATTCGTTATTCATCCATCCACATAATTTTAACTAGGGAAATGGTATATGTACAAATATTGTACATAAAGGTGTACATAACACTCACATTTAGTGGGACCCACCAAAAATAAAAAATTAAGTGGACCCCACTCCATGTGAGTGTTATGTACACCTCTATGTACATCTACTATGTACATGTAGCATTTTTTATTATTTTAATATATCCACTAACAAGTAACCATACCACTTTTTTTCAAAATTAACAATAATTTAAAAACAAATCAAATAAAAACAAGTTGAATTCATAAACAATCACCCCTGATAAATATTACACATAGATATAGAGATGCCAAAAACGGGTTCCGAAACAGTCGGTTTCGCTTCAAAATCGTGAAATCAAAACCAGCGCGGTTAATTTTTTTTTTTTAACAAATGAACAAATGAGCCCTCACCATCTCAATGTTAGTTCTGGTGTGGAACTGTAGAGGTCTGGGTGGGCCCTCTACAATTCCCCAAATCAAGGAGACACTAAGGCTCCACCACCCAGGTTTAATATTCCTATCCGAAGTTAAAAAATCCTCAAAATTTATTATATCAGTGTGCAAGAAAATGGGATTCCATGACAGACATTATATAGTCTAGGCCAAAGGTACAAGTGGGGGTCTTCTTTTGCTATGGGACCAAGATATGACTATTTTGCAGATCTCCAGTATAGACTTTTACATAGCTGTTCAATTTGTTATGAAGGAATATCAGAAGCAGTGTGGGCAATTTTTGTGTACATAAGCCCTAGTAAAACTATTAGAGAAATGCAATGGAGGCAATTAATTATAGACAAGGCAGCTTGGGGTGAGAGGTGGTTTATAGCCGGTGATTGGAATGACCTATGCAGTCCAGATGACAAAAGAGGTGGTAGAAGCAGATCTCCTAATAGCTGTATTGGGTTTAATAATTTTTTAGCGCAGATGGGAGTTCAAGAAGTTCCAGTGAAAGGAGAGTTTTATACCTGGGCCAATAACAGGTCTGGTGAAGGTTTTGTGGAAGAGGCATTGGACAAAACTTTTGTAACTCTTAAATGGCTAGAATGTTTTCCTCAGACTTCATTTACTAACTACTTTAAGAGTGCTTCTGATCATTGTCAACTGGTGATAGATATTTCAACAAGAAGACAGAAATCCAAGAAGCGGTTTAAATTTGACAAAAGATGGATCAATAAGGAGGGTGTAGAAGAAGTGATTCAGGCTGCTTGGAATGGACCTAATCAAGGAACACCAATGTTTGTGGTAAAGGAGAAGATTAAGACAACCAGACTAGAACTATTGAGATGGAGCAGATTTTTCAACTCAGAACATAAGGCCCAAATCTCAGAGTTATCTATGAAGTTAGTGGACATGAGGAAAGCAGGAGGGAACAGAAATTGGGAGACCTGGGACAGACTTCAGAAAGAGCTTGATGAAGCAAATGTGGCTGAGGAAATATTCTGGCAGCAAAAGGCAAGGCTTCTATGGTTCAAAGAGGGAGACAGTAATACTAAATTTTTTCATGCATATGTTGCACAGAGGAGGAAAATGAATGTTATAGAGAAGTTGTTGGTGGATGGTCACAGATGGGTGGAAGACCAGCAGGAAGTGGAACAGATTATTACAGATCATTTTGAACAATTATACTCATCTGAGGGTACAAAGAATGGTCATTTATGCTTACCTTTGATTGAGCCTAAAATCACAACAGACATGAATAATTTGCTCATTGCCCCAGTGGAAGAAGAAGATGTTAAACAAGCTCTATTCAGTATTCATCCTGATAAAGCTCCAGGAGATGATGGCATGACTGACCTTTTTTTCCAGCATTTTTTGCCAATTATAAAGCAAGATTTATGCTCGGCAGTCATAAGCTTTTTCAATTCAGGGAAACTTCTCAGGTATTGGAAGCATACTTTAATCACTTTGGTTCTTAAATGTCCTAACTCTGTATCTGTGCAACAATTCCGGCCCATCAGTCTATGCTCAGTTTTTTATAAAATAGTGGCAAAAATATTAGCTCTGAGGTTAAGGCAATGCTTGCATGTTTGTATTTCAGATAATCAATCTGCTTTCTTGCCTGGTAGAAATATAATTGTATAATGTCATAATTGGGCATGAAGTATTTCATTTTCTTAATAGACACAGGAGTGGTAAAAACTGTTTTATGCAGTGTTTTGAGACCCGGACCGGCCCGGCGGGTCGACCCGGGACCCGGGACCCGGTCGACCCGGAGCCGGAACCGGTCCGGGTGGAGTATTTGGACCGGGCAACCAAGGACCCGGTCAAACCCGGTCAAAACCCGGCCGACCCGGAGCATTGACCCGGCCGGGTCAACCCGGTTGACCCGGTCCATATATATTTTTTATATTTTTTTTTATTTTTTTTTATTTTTTTTTAAAATAAAAATATGTATATATGTTTATATGGTAAATATTTATCATGAGATACATATTATTAACACTTTAATATACAAATTTTATACACAAAACATTTAATTTTGTTACTTTTATGTATATTTATATAACAAAAATACTCTATATATAATTTTAAAAGTTTTAAAATTAATTATCCGGTTCAACAATTGACCCGGTGACCCGATGACCCGAAGACCTGCCCGGGTTGATCACCGGGCCGGGTTTAAAAACTATGGTTTTATGGCTCTAAAGTTGGACATGGCCAAAGCATGACAGACTAGAGTGGAAAGCTATTCAACTCACTATGCTTAGAATGGGTTTTCACTTTCAATTTGTTAAATGGGTTATGGCCTGCATTCAAAATCCTTCCTTTTCATTGAATATTAATGGCAGAGTGTGTGGTTTGATTAATGCATCTAGGGGAATAAGACAAGGGGACCCTCTTTCCCCTTACTTATTCCTCATAACTTCTGAACTTTTGTCTGCCAGAATTAATACAGAGGCCAGGAGAGGTTGCTTCAAAGGAGTAAAGCTATCTAGGGAAGGACCAACATTAACTCACCTCGTGTTTGCTGATGACACCTTGTTATTTTGCAAAGTTGAAGAGAAGCAGGTAGAACTGATCATGAGAATGCTGCAGGCTTACAAGGACTTCACAGGACAGCAGATAAACTTATCTAAGTCCACAATATTTTTCTGTAAAAATACACATGTGGAAGTCAGTGACAGGGTATGTGCATTAATGGCTGGAATTCAAGTACATTCATCTACAAGGTATCTGGGACTACCTATGGGGATTGGCAGATCAAAAAAAGAAGCTTTTGACTATATCCTGTCTGTGGTGAGGAGTAGAATGCTAAATTAATGGAAGAATAAGTGGTTATCTACTGCAGGCAAGGAAATTTTACTAAAGGCTGTCATTCAGGCATTACCAGTATATGCAATGTCCTGCTTTGTGCTACCAGCTGGAATTTGTAAGGAAATATCCAAACTTTGTTGTCAGTTTTGGTGGGGGAAAGGATCAGATAATCAAAGGAGCTTTCCATGGGTAGCCTGGCATAACCTGACATTAGCAAAAGAGCATGGAGGCTTGGGTTTTAAGGATATCCAACTTTTCAATGAGGCACTTATAGGCAAGCATCTCTGGAGACTTGTAGTTGATCCACACTCCTTGGTTAGCAAAGTGCTTAAGGCAAAATACTATCCAAATTCTTCTCTTTTTTAGGCTCAGAGGAAGGACAACTCCTTGTTGGATTTCTGTTCTGCAAATGTGTGGGAAATGGATGAAGGTGAAAATAAGGAATGGGAAGTCAATCAGTGTGTGGGATGAACACTGGATTCCAACAATGCAGGGAAGGACAGTAGAAGTACTACCAGGCATGGACAGAAATATTAAAATGGTAAGTGATCTGATGACAGAGGATAGATACCACTGGGATGAGGCCAAAGTGATAAGGACATTCCCTACCATAATCAGTGATCAGATTCTCAGCATAGGCAATTTGGATCCAAAGAAGGAGGACAAATGGATTTGGGCTCTTAATGGCAAAGGTATGTTCTCTGTCAAATCCACCTACCAAAAATTAATCACAGAGAAATACTTGAAGTTAGATAGAGCCCAAGGAAGTGCAGATTTGAGTAGGGACATGAAGGTAAGGAACAGAAGCTGGAAGCTTAAAATCATGGGGAAGATTAAGCATTTTCTATGGAAATGCTGCAATGGCTCCCTCCCAGTCACAATGAACCTCAAAGATAGGGGATTTCAGATAGATACAATATGCAGACGCTGTGGTGAAAGGGAAGAAACTGTTGAACATCTGTTTTTCCAATGTAGTATTGCCCAAGATACATGGAAGATGGCTCCAGTTAGTTGGGAAGGCCCACAGAAGCAGGAATCCTTTAAAAGCTGGTGGTGGCAGGTGCGTCAACTTGATAAATCTGAGGTTTCTGAAGCCCGAATTCAACTCTCGACATACAACTTATGGTGGCTTTGGAAGTCCCGGAATTTATGGATATTTGAAGGAGTTAAACGGCCTGCACATCTTATTGTCCAAGCTGCTATCAGGGATTGGCAAACCTTCTTAGGCAGTAGGATGGTTCAGGCCAATTATAGGTAATAATCACTGTTGATGGGCTAGGATTTGTATCAGTGGTCCATCTGATTATGTATGATTGTTTTATTGTGTTGGCAAGGGTAAAGGGCCGGTGGTATATCATTGCTTTACCCTCTAATGTTGACTTTAGCTATGTCTTAGTCTTGTGATTGTGATCTAGACCACTTGAGTGTGGTTCTCTCAATTTCGGCCTGTATTTGTAAACTTTGTATTTTGTTTGTGTGTTCAATGCAAGAGATGCTCTATCGGTT
>BKCP01004960.1:3809668-3824141 GCA_008636005.1 Striga asiatica | reverse complement strand
ATGGCCCGAATCAAATTCTATGCCACGTCACAAATTGTGGTCAACGGTATATGTCGGCTCCAAACCGTGGCCATGACTATTCAATTTCATGCCACTATGTTAAAGATTATTTCAAACTAGCATAATTCATGTTAAATAAATTAAAATGACTAAAAAAAAAAGAATTAGTTGCTATATCTTTTAGCCCTTTTTAATTAGGATACTTTTCAGCTTGAATTGTTTCTTGGCTTGTTGCATCTCACCAGTAGGTTAATCTTTTATACTAATATAAATAAGATTTTATTATTATTATTATTATTATTATTATTATATAGGTTAATCTTCAAAATGTTTATACCACATCCCACCCTTTTGGTGGGATGACATATCATTTTGCACTTATAGATGTTTTATTACGTAAATATCCCCAATCCCAACAAGCAAGAAACTCAAAATCTAACCCCTCCAATGACGATTTCCCAATTCCAGCCCTAACCGCTCTACGCCGTTGACAAATGTTTATCAGATGATCCATGTTCGAACTAGTTAACTCTCTTTCTCTCATATTTTTGTCGCTCAAACAATCAGTTTTATTTTTTCTATTTTATTTTTTAATTTGAGTTATGCTGGAGAGTTTTTGTTTTAGATGATGTCCGTTATGTATTATATAACCCACACTCATGTTTTGTTGAATAAATTGCGACATCCGAGAGCTGCTGTTGAGAACATTTCCTCAAAATTGGATGGTCAAATAATTTCATATATTGGATGCATTGTTGGAGAAAGAAAATAGAGTCGTTGAGAGGGGGCAAGAAAATGAGGCAAATTCTAAAATTTTAATTTCAAATAAAGGGTAGAATAGTAATTTCAACCTAAAGGATATAATTATCAACCCTAAATCAAATAAGTTAATGGACTAATTGAATCGATGAATAATCTTTAGAAAAATAAAGAAGATTATATCACGTCGAAGCCATTATTACAATCAAACTCACTCATAATGTAATTTAACTAATTGTGTCATTATTTACGAAATGAAATGTCATATATGAATTTGTAGTTTTTATAATTTTTTACAAGTGCCTTGGTAGTGGCCCATTTTGCTGAGATCTACAAAAATTGGTGTTATTTTTGCATCCTATAAAGTTAGTGTTATGTTTGCATACTGCTATTCCGTTTTAAATCAATAACTCTATCTTTTAACCCGAAGCTTTCACCGCTACAACTAGCCTAAAATCGCAATGGCTAGTCCATTTAACATCTAACTATAAATGTGGCCCTTGATATCAGAAATATAAATAAACAACTACCACCACCACAATAATAACCACACCTCAAATTTTATTTTTTATTTTTTATATTAATTCTTGATGACAATAATGCAATCATCATAAGAAAGAATAAAAAATAGAATATTAACTTTAATTTCTAAAAATAANTCTAAAATGAAATCACTAGGGACCATAAATGACACCAAACTACCACACACACACACACTACACACTCAAGGAATGATTGGGCCAAAGGCTTTACACTCATTCAATGACTTCTGTACCCCACCCTCACAGAAGAACCACCTCACCGGACACCGGTAAAGGCAGTTGTCCCCAGGCGGACCGTTACCGAGCCCGCTTTCAAGCCCAGAAACCCACCCGGTATCGGCCCGTACAAAGAATTCCCATCCAACAACAGCCTCTCCAATTGGGCCGCCGCCCCTTGGCCCGTCCCCGGGCTCAACACCTTCAACACGTACTAGGTCGGGATCAAACCCGAGAACGGATTATTCTCCAATGATAAAGCCGATAGACGGGTCATTTGGCCCATGAACCCGGGTAAAAACCCGCAATTGGTTTAAATCCTTGGAGCCATTTATATTATATTTACCAATAATGTACATATTTTAGTTATAAAATTAAGTAAGAAATATAAGCAAAAAGTATAAACAAAATCTAAACGTCACAATTATGGTAAGATAATGTTATATAAATAAAAATGCAACATATAATAAAAATATAATGAATATAAATGCAACATACACTGAGAGTTGAACCAGGGTCTGTACCGTGGCAAGGTTCTATTCTACAACTACACCACAGGTGCTTATACGTTATCATTTATCAAGCTAGTAATACCTTTTTGTATTATTTGAACGTATGAGCCTGAAATCCATGACCTACATGATTACATATTTACATTGACATCATGGCAAATTGCTTAAACAACCGGTTTCATATTGCTTATCACGAATTCATGATGCTTTTTGTAACTTAACCATGTGCGTGAGTTTGCTTAAAGGAAGCCTTGAAACTTGTAAGAACTAAAGTCATGACAGAGTCAAATTTATTAAGATCCTTTTATTCTTCTTATCAAACTACATTATTAAGATCCTTTGATTCCCATTCTCACTACTTGTTACACGGAGGAAGCGGTTCCCCACACAAACCGGCATTCCCCTCGAAACCCGAGGCCGGAATAGACACATTATGAGCCGGTATTTCCCCGCTCAAACGATTGTCCGAGACATTGAATCTCTTGAGGAACTTGTTGTTCAAAACCTCCATAGGAATCCCGCCACTCAATCCGTTCCCCGACAAAAGAATAGTGTTGAGCCTATATGGATTCCCGAGCGATTTCGGTATTTCACCGACGAGCTCGTTTTTCTCCATCTCGAGCCTCGTCAAATAAAGCAACTTGCCGAGCGTTTCGGGTATTTTCCCGCCCAAAGGGTTATTGGACAAAATCAAAGTATCTACGAATTCCATGGCGGGCTTGTTTCCGATGTCGTTGTCGACGGCCCCACTAAACATGTTGTTAGAAAGGTCGATCGAGTTGTATAATCCGAAAGGGAAAGAGATTGGTTTTTCGAAAAACGCGTTTAAATTTCCCGAGAGGTTGTTCGAGTGGAGATCGAGGTCGGCTATGCGGACGAGGTTCTTGAATTCGACTGGAACAGAGGAGTTGAAACTATTGTTGGACAAATTTAGAAAGGAAAGCTTTGTCAGGTTTCCAATCCATGAAGGTAGTGTCCCTTTAAGGGAATTACTCGACAAATCAAGAACCGATAGAGAAGAAAACGAAGACAGGCTGTTGGGCAGTTCCCCCTCGAGCCCTGTGCTCGCGAGCAACAGTTGAGAAAGGCTTAGATTTTTAAGCAAATCGGGTAATTTAATCAGCCGTAGAGGATTGAAAGACAGGTCAAGAAATTGTAGTTGCTTTAATTTAAAGAATTGAATTGGGATCGGGCCTGAAAGTTGGTTTCTTGATAAATCCAGCTCCTGTATATTCGTCAGATTTCCCAAACTGGAAGGAATTCTTCCTGTGAATTGATTGTTAGAGAAATAAATGCCTTGTAGCGTAATGAGTTGGCCTAGTGTTTGAGGTAGTTTTCCACTGAGATGATTGCTTTCGAAAGACAGCATTTTGAGCCCCGTCAGGTTCCCAATCGACCGGGGTATCTCCCCTGTCAAATAATTTTCCGACAAACGGAGATACTGCAGTGATCTGAGCCGGCCGACGGAGAAAGGGATTTTTCCGGTTAATCCGTTGCCGTGGAGGTACAGCATCTTGAGCGAGCTAAGTCCGCCAATGGACTCCGGGATTTTTCCGGTCAACCGGTTGCCGGAAAAATCGACGTACTTCAGATTCCCGAGCCCGCTTATGGATTCGGGCACGCCTCCCAAGAAGTTGTTCCCGTGGAGGTCGATGATGGCGAGCGAGGCCAATTTCCCGACCGATGGAGGTATTGGACCGGAAATTGCGTTCAACGAGAGGTCCATTATCCTCAGCAAAGTCATGCTAATAAAAAGGTCGGATGAGATTGGGCCCGTTAGGTTGTTGTTGTTGAGAAAGATTTTGGTCAAGTTGGCCAGGCCGCCGAGCTCGGTCGGTATGGGCCCACTTAGGAATTGGAGGTTGCTGAGGTCGAGGAGTTGGAGGGAAGTGAGGTTGCCGAGGGAAGGGGAGAGTTTTCCGGACATGGTAGGCGTGTCGGGTGAGTCATCATCGTCCGAGGTGTAGCCCGTACGGGTGAGGCTAACGACCCGGCCCGTTATGGGATCGCACGAGACTCCCTTCCATTTGGTGCAGCAGTCGGTGGTGTAGGACCACGTGTGGAGGAGGCGGGACGGATCTTCGGTTATCGTTTTCTTGAACTTGTGGAGGGCTCGTCTGTCGTCCGGGTGGCACGACGAACCAGGTTTTACGAGGGGGAAGGAAAGGAGTATGATGAGATGGAGAGTGAGGAGGGGAAGTGATTTCGANTGAATTAAACACAACAACAATTACGGATTGCAAGTCTAATTCAGATGTAGATATGAAAAGCCTAATCTAGGTGATCAATCTAAACAAGACTAACACATCATGGTGAATTATTCAAAATAACACAAACAATTCCAAAAAGATAACTCAATAATCAACCAAGAAAATCAATCAAACATCGTCAAGTCGTAAGATTCAACATCACCGGAACTAGAAATAAAATCTACTCTAACATAATAAATAATAAAAGAAAGAGAATAAGAATATCCCCTTTCGTGTGCGGGTGCGGCCTCCCTCCGCTTCCGTCGGATCTCGCGTCTGTCTGCGTCTTATTTCCTCTCGCTTGTTTTTTTTCTTTTCTCTGCTTTTTTCTTTTTATTGGCGGCTTTGCGTGATGGCTGCGTGTTTTTTTCTTCTATAAATAATGATGATGATGTGCGGCTGTGGCTTGCGTGAATTCTACCTGCGGCCCTCCAATTCTGATGCTTAAGTCTCTTAATTTAATAAACAAAGTGGGCCTCTAATAAATCTCCCAAGCAAAAGTCTTCAGCCCTCAAAATCCTCTCTCTCTTTGAAACTCCATTAGGCCCAATAGTGTTATCAATGTAATTAATTGAACTCTAATCAATTTCTGGAGTGCTCAGCCATACAACATCCTGCCCACAATTTATTTCCAATTCACACCAAGCTCTTCACCGTATTGCTATTTGAGCTCAATTCTTATTCCACCAAATCAACCATTATATTTGACCATGTAAGACCCACGAAAATGAACCAACATCCTTGTTGATACCCAATTTGGCTCTAATTAATTAAATAATAAATAAAATAATAAAATACGGCCCGACAACCAAGAAGCCGAAAATACATGTTAAATAAAGATACAGACAGGTTTCCAAGACTAACCGTCCGAAAGCCGATCAGGATCCCTCGATGTCGAGTCCGCCCGTTGTCAAACCGGACAGAATTCAAAGTAGTCGGATGACCCGCATATCATCAACAAACCGTCCCGCTCGACATGACAATTTTCGAGAAGGCTACTGTCAAAAGTCATAGATGGGTCCCACGACAATTATTTCTTAGTAAATAATAATGTACAACCTTTATTTTTCTATTACCCATTTTGTAAAGGGAAGAGGGCATGTATAAATAGGTAAGAATGAAGAGAGAAAATGGAGTTGACTTCATTTTTTCTTCTTCCACACAATACAAGGAAAAGAGAGAGAGTAGGGGAGGTTGGATGACTCTCTCCATTTTTTCACCTTCTATCCAAAAACATAATAAAGAAATACCATTTTCCATCAATTTTGTTCTTCATTTTTATACAAACAATTCGTATTACATTTGACGGTTGATCGTCCGATTTTCGACATCAACAGTTTGGCGCTAGAAGAGGGCTCCGTAATTTGTTCGGAGTCGACTTTCGCCGGAAAACGGCTACATTTTCACCGAAAAATACTCCCTCAAAGCTCGGTATGAATATCTATTTTTTTTACCCTAATCTGTCACCATTTCTGATTTTATTTTGGAGGCACAAAAAAAATCATAAATCCAAGATGTTCAAGAATCCTTAATCCTTTTGTTCCTCTTTTCCATGAATTCTCAGTATACTGTAACCTAAAATTCCCCTTGAATCTTGAAACAAGAAAGGCTTGAAACAAGAATGAACCTGATCCTATCTCTCTTCTTTTTTATCTTAAATTTGGTTGAGCTTCTCTGCAAATCTCAAATTTGGTTGAGCTTCTCTGCAAATTCAAGCTCGGTTACTATTCATCTTCCCTTTTCTTTTTTGCTTCTTTGCTGAATAAAAAATGGGCTACTTGCTTGGACATGATTAAACCACNAACCTCGCGACCTGCCAACCTCCGTCCAACAGCCGAGCAACGTGACCCAGCCTCATGTCTGCTCGGCCCCCCCAAAGTTATACCCGTCAGACCCCGAGGTGACACGGCCACAATTCGAACATCAAACCGGCCGACGCCGAGCTTGTCTATCCAAACTTCACTACCGCCGAGTCGAGAAGACGGACCCGACCTCGTCTCTTCCGGTCGACTCCACACCACGGCCGCCGACGCCGCCCGAACTTCGGGCCGGCACCACAAAAGTCAAAGGCCGGGCTGACACAAACTCACCCAACCGCCAGCGCCGACCTCCGACCCACACCGCAAATTGCCGACCTCGTCACCTCTGTCATCCTCGACTCTAACCCGCAGTTGGGGCCTCATCAACCAACCGACCTGTAGCGACACCGAACTCGCACTACAGCCACCGGCTGAACTCACTAACACCGCCGGCGGTCGAACTCGCCACCTCGTCGGACACCGATCTCGCTACCTCGTCGGACACCGAAATCGCTACGCCGTCGGACGCAGAGCTCGCTACCTCGTCGAATGCCGAACTCGCACCACAGCCGCGCGGTTGATTTCTTACCTCACCACAGCCGTGACGCTGGACCGCATGATGCGACTCGCCGCCGCTATTGGGAAGCGACGCCCTCAAACATCGAGCTAGCCGCTACCGTCCTCAGATCCAACTGCCGGGACCGACCTCACCGTCGACATCAAGCTCGGATCTTCAAATCCTGGAGCCCGGACTGACCGTGACCCGACAGCCCAACTCCGGACAAACCCAGATGCCGATTTGAAAAGTCGCTGACTCCGCGAACGCCACCCTCAACTCGAACGTCGACCGCCACCACCATCCGGTCGGCACCACCATCGCGGATCCGACCTCACAGTCGCCGGATCGGCCCGGCCCCGAAACTGCCGTGCAAACCTCGCCGCCGAGTCCGGCCTCAACCAATCGCCGACCTGCACAATCCAATCGAGATCGTCCCCGCAGCCACCATGGCCGACCTGACTCCCTCGCCACCAGGCGAGCCTCGAAATCACCATCACTACACCGAAGCCCGCCCGACAAATCACAGGTGCCGGGCTGGCAACCCAAACGCCGAAATCGGACAGAGCCGCCGTTACCGACCTCAAATCCAGATGCCGATCTGCAACGCCGCGAAATCCATGGATGCCGAACCTTCGGAAAACGAGCACCGCAAGAGCAGAGCCAGCAATTGTGAAAAATCAGCGATTTGAGGAGAGTATTTTCGGATCGGCGATTTGGGGAGAGTTCGTTCTGCTGATAAGATTCATAGACACGCGTGAGAGTTGTTTTTTCCCGTGGGCCTAAGTATTGTGACTAAATCAATTATGATTTGGGCTTAGTGATCAAAACTAATTTGGGCCTAGTCGTTCGGTGATGTAGACTTTTTTATTTATTTAGAGAATGTAAAGGTTTAGGCCTGATAATGAGTGTTCGAATGTTGGGGCCTGTAAACTCATGTACAGAGAATAGCGGGTAAGGCCCTAAAAACATTATAATAAATAGAGTAGATGTAATAAATAGAATTAGGGCTGGCAGCGTCCCAACAGAAGCGATGAAAAATCTCAAAAGTCAAAGAACTCGACGGGCCTTGAAGAATAGAGACGAAAGAAGAGTCAACCTCTCCAGTCGATAATGTTCTGAGACCTACACTCTGAGCCGTCCCCAGGTAATCCTACCTTCAATTTCGTCTCTAATACATATATATATATATATATGTATATATGTCGCGTATACACACACATACGCATAAATAATGATAATAATAATAATGATAATAATAGCATAATATATATATGTAGATATATATGTATATGTGATAATCAATAAATAAATAAACGCATATATAGATGTGCATGAATAAATAATATATATACCGAGCCCTGTCCGTGAAAACCAAACCTAGACAGGAAGGATTGAGAGAAGTTGGTCTGCTGCAAGCCTTCGGGATAGGTACGACCACCCCTATAATACTTCTCGATCTCGGGGAGTCACGAGAACTTTAAGTCATTATCCAGTCCGGCGACGAGCCCCTGCTCTGCCGGGCTGACGTCGTTACATCGTCCGTCGTAGAGCCCTTGCTCCGGCCGATGTCATTATCCAGTCCGGCGACGAGCCCCTGCTCTGCCGGGCTGACGTCGTTACATCGTCCGTCGTCGAGCCCTTGCTCCGGCCGATGTCATTATCCAGTCCGGCGACGAGCCCCTGCTCTGCCGGGCTGACGTCGTTACATCGTCCGTCGTCGAGCCCTTGCTCCGACCGATGTCATTATCCAGTCCGGCGACGAGCCCCTGCTCTGCCGGGCTGACGTCGTTACATCGTCCGTCGTCGAGCCCTTGCTCCGGCCGATGTTATTATCCAGTCCGGCGACGAGCCCCTGCTCTGCCGGGCTGACGTCGTTACGTCGTCCGTCGTCGAGCCCTTGCTCCGGCCGATGTCATTATCCAGTCCGACGACGAGCCCTTGCTCCATCACCGCTGTTCTTAACGCTATCGTTGCCCCCGTTGCTGCTTTCTCCGACGGCACCACGGAGGAAGGTTCCACCATCCCTGGCACCGGCGCCGCAGCCGTCTCCGATCTCCATCGAGTCGGAGAATCCGGTAGATCTCGATTTTCTCTCTCCTAACGGGCAGTATGTTTCAGATTTCGGAAAATAATGGATCGATTGTGGGCGCGAGGGAGGACGGGGCGACAGGTAATCTATATCTATATATATATATATATACTAGGAATTCTCGGCTGTGCGATGCACAGCTGGCCCATGGCATTGTTCAAATTGAGTAGAAAAATAACTATGACAAATCAAATAGTCCCTCAAGTTGTTCTACGGCTGAAAGGATCATTTAGGTAAAATTTTTACTCTCAAATTCAACCCACTTTTAAGTCATTTGATTTTTTTTATTTTTTTTTGTTTTGTAGATGCTCCCTTAGAATCCAATCCAGAAACATCAACACCAAGCTAACCAATTGAATTATGCATAGACTATACAAATAACAATCCTACTGCTGCAAAGTTATAGAAAAGCAGAAGACACCTTAGTCTTAAGAGGCAGATGAAGTTTAGACTGGTCACACTCATGACAGGTAAGATAGAGACTCAGCAACTTCCCTCACGATCTTCTACCCTGTGATCTAATCCAAAGATCGCAGTCTATCCTCACATTACACACACAGACAAGATAAATGTAGATGAAATGATTGGTGCATCATTTATACACACCCAACCCAACGGCAGCACTTAACCAAAACCAAAAAGAAATATATCAATAATTAGATCCAACCAACAATAATGTAAGCTAATAACGATGGCCTAGCATATTTATAAGTCAAACAGAAAAAAATTATTGAAACTAAGCACATTGAAACCATTCATTTGAAAATTAATCGGAATATGAAATGGTAGTTCTGGTAACAAAATGACTTGGTGATCAATGGCTTAACATTCTGAAATAAACTTATGAAATTAGATCAAAAGGCCTATAGGAAAAATACCACATGCAGTAAAAATTGAGCCTATTGCTTATATTACACAGAAGTTTTCAATTAATACCTATTCATGAATCAAATGCGGCACCAAGTAGAACAAATATTTGTGTATACCCACCATCAAATTAATCTCTAAGCGATGAAGTTGGTGGAAATCCTTGTACGGCCGTCACGTCTTTACACGATCTCAGGGGACCTAAGAGGGGGTCGGAGACGGGGAGAGATGGAAGGTGGTCCAAAGGAGGAGAGACGACGATGGTGATTCAGTGTGTTCCTATGTGCAGGCTGCGGAGGATACCACGGGGTTCTGGGCAACAAAATATCTGCACAAAAAACAAAATAGAAAGGGTGACTGGCTCTTTTACACTTACACAGGGACTCTTCCAAAAAATTTGCACATCTACAATCTTGAAAATTTATTTGCATATATATGAATCATAAGCCAAATAATTAGGAACTACCACATCAAAAAAAGAAATAGAAAAATCCTTTTTCTCTCTTCTTTTATCATCATCTTTGCAAGCACACACGAGCACAATTTCAGAAATGTACACCAAACATAATCACACAAAAATCCAAAATCCCTAAGTTTTAATTTCATCTCCATTACACGAAGTCGATCCAACAAAACCCACCGTCGCGTCCACCATCGGTTGTCAGAAATCGGTCTCGGAGCCGGCGGTGACGAAGAACTTGGCAATGCCGCGGGGGCTTTCCGGCAGCACAAAATCGAGGAGCCGTACAGCTCGACAGAAACGCCGCCGGCCTAGTTTTCCCTAATTCTCAAAGAGGACCAACCGAAGTCGGAGTGGGACGGCGTCGCTTTTGTTATTGTCGCCAGCGGAGGATGGCGTTTTGGAGGTCGGCCGCGAATTGGAAATTGGAAGAAAATTTGTAGAGAAATTGGATATATTGGGTGTTGGGAAGATTTGTAGAAGAGAAAATGGGAAGGAGGACACAGTCGCGTATATATTGTTTATGGAGAAGAGAAAATGGTAGGGAAGAAGATAACGTGCGAGAAAAGAGGAAGGAAGACGACGATTGTGCATATATCGTGTATGTACAAATATTTTGGGAATTCTGTTCCTTTATGTTTGCTCATAAAATATTATTATAATATATATGTAATTATTTTTTATTTTAGTGGGTTGTAGAGTAATTGATGGGCTGATTGAAAAAATTGTACACAGCCCAATAAAAAAAGTATAAATTGGCCCAACAGGTATATTAAAAAAGCAAGGGAGTTTGTAGAGTTGTAGAGAGCGGGACGAGCCACGTGGCAAGTCAAGAAGTACGGGAACTCTCCGTTATTAAAATGGAGAGGGATATATATATAATTGCTAGCTAAGCAATAAATTTTATTTAATAAATAAAACCTAATAAATTTTATATATGTGGCAAATCATTAATAAAACTTAATAAATTTTATTTATGTGGCATTAATACACCCAATCTCATTAATAAAAAAATATTTTATTATATTTTTTTGGGTTAATTAAGACAAAAATCATTATATTTTATGTTAATTAATTAATAATTATACTTTTTATTGAATAATATAATAGTTAATATCAAAATTAGTAATTATATTTTATACTAAATAATATATGAAAGTTACATAAAATTATATTTTACAGTAAAATCAATATTTTTTATATGATGAAGCGGTTGTTTATTAATAAATTATTTTTTTTATGTCATAGTAAAATATCTTAAAATCACATACGCAATTGTTATAATAAATGTAATATTTTTCAGCTAATTAATTGGTCATGATCACTCAAAATTATAAAAAGTATATATTTATTACATTTTATGCAATCAATATAGTGATTCGTATACAATCAAATCGTGTGTACTATTTATTTTAACCAATGATTAAATTTTAAAATATAATACTATTATATAATTTATAATTTTAATATTATATACATAAATATAACTTATAATACTATATGTTTGAAATATAATACTATTATATAACTTATAATTTTTATATTATATACATAAATATAACTTATAATATTTAATTTTATTTACATCTGTGCAAATGCACAGGGTCGAATACTAGTTTATTTGGATATGAAGTTTTTGTAATTTTTTTGGATCTGAACACGCGATGAGGAAATAGAAGATTGTAAGAGTGAGTGCAGTGTGATAAAATTATGTTGGGACCATAGTTTTAAAACCCGGCCTGGTGATCGACCCGGGTAGGTCCTCGGGTCACCGGTTCAACCGTCGGGTCACCGGGTCAATTACTGAATCGAATAATTAATTTTAAAATTTTTAAAATTATATATAGAGTATTTTTGTTATATAAATATACATAAAAGTAACAAAATTAAATGTTGTGTATAAAATTTGAATATTAAAGTGTTAATAATATGTATCTTATGATAAATATTTACCATATAAACATATGTACATAGTTTTATTTTTAAAAAACAAAAAAAATAAAAAAATATAAAAAATATACCGGGTCGGCCGGGTTTTTGCCGGGTTTGACCGGGTCCTTTGGTTGCCCGGTCCAAATACTCCACCCAGATCGGTTCCGGCTCCGAGCTGACCCGCCGGGCCAGTCCGGGTCGACCCGCCGGGCCGGTCCGGGTCACAAAACACTGGTTGGGACTTAACAAGGAAACTCAAATATGCTTTGAGGATTTTTGAAGAATTAATAGATAGATAGATATAGATTAGTGTTAGAAGGAATAAGACTTGGAAAATAATTAGGATTCGTGAAGCAAAAAGATATAGAGGATAATTAGGATTACTTAATCTAATGGGATAAGTATTATTAACATTTGAAAAAAAAAAAGTCTTATTTACCACTTATAAATACACGATGTCCCAAAAAAAAATTACGATTAAAGAGCTCCATCATAAATTTCCTCACAATTCATTAAAATTGAAGAAGAGTCTGAACAACTTCATATCTATGATGTCCGACGAGAATGGAGCAAGGTGAGAAATTTGGGGTACGCTGGCCATGGTGACATGGAGTTTTTCTTTTCTGACAACCGTGGTCATGGACCCGGCCTTTCACAAATTCATCCAACAGCTTTGGAAACTGGAAACACTTAATGGGATTAAAGAATGGATTATAGAATGGCTTATCAAACAACAAGTTGGAGAGGATGGAATGCAAGGTATCATTTTTTGTTTAGCTTTTCCCCCAGTGATTGCCATTTTGGTTTGGTATATTCGCTTCTTGCTTGAGCTAGCCGACTCGGAGAAAAGTAGCCGAATACACTTGAAACTTACTCCTAAGGCGAGGTGCTTTTGCGAGAGCATGTTTGTCGTGACATGCGCGGTGATGACTCATCGCATTCAGGATTTATACATTCTTATTGCAAAGTTTTGTGCTTGCTTTCATATTATTCCTCTGGTCAATCTTATTGGGGCGAACGACAACTTCGGATTTGTTGATTGCTTCAAGGCTTTGTTGCTTGAGGTGGGGCTATGCATTGGCAAACAATATTGTGCAGATTACGCTCCACTAGTCATTGCTATTGTTTTAATCCTTGCTTTGTATCTCAAGGACTAATAAGTATAGATACCAGTAGTTTGCTAATCTCTTTGTTGAAAGAGGAAATAAGCAAGCAGTATCTGTATCTCCACATTGTTTTCATAATTTCTGTCGTTAAATGTCTGACTGGATTTAGTATTGAGAATGAATTTTATCTCTTCTAATTCCATGGATTTAGTGTCTTAAATCACCCACTAATACAACATGAGTGCCAGTGGTAGGAATGGTGGCAAAGTGAACCAACAACACAGCAAACCAATAGGCGGAGGAGCCAAAATCTGTGCAAAAACGAATAAGAAATTGACCCGTGTAAGAAACTTGGAATATAATCCCCATCCTCAATACCAGAAAAGCAAGAAATTGATGAACTTTACACATCTACTAATACACCTTCATGTGATTAAGATAAAATCTAATACAATTGTTTTGTCCGCAACAAAACAGTGAGAGTTAATAATGAAAAGGGTCAATTGCAGTTAGAAGAAAATGCCAAACAAACCACATTAGTTTGTTCTTCAATGGCTTACCCAAAGGCACAAAAAAGGATTGACAGGATGGATTTAGAGAAAGCTGCCACATGAGTTGACTCGGTTCATAAACTGGAAATTTTTCTATATTGCACAAGTGAAGAGAGCAGAAGATCAGAAAAATGGCTCCATAAGGATAGCTATATATCTTTACTTGTTTTTTCGTCTTCCTTCTTTTCCTTTCTCAAATAGGCCTCTATTTCCTTTAGGGATATTGGTATTGACTCATTCCATCCTTTCCCTCCCCATCCCAATGCGCAAAAATAAAGCAAGAGGGCAAGAACATGTGCTTGAATATGATGAACAAGTAGCTTCTGTAGTATCTGTAGATTTTTATCATCTATATTCAAGGGTCTACTCTTTAAATTATAAAACTTGCTAGGCAAAAGAAAAACGATGGGATTGCTAAAAGTAGTTGAGGTAGAAGATGGACAACATAAGGGTACCTAACAGTTCTGCAATAATTATCAGGTCTAGAATTTATATAGGAAGCTAGAATGAAATGACTAAATTCTTTTTCCACGAGGATGTACCTCTTTTTTGTGTCATAGTCGACATTGCGGGCACAAGCACGCTCAATTGAATCAGTCTTCCTATTACTACTCACCGCCCCTCCCTTGGACAATTTTGCCCCTTGCATTTTTTTCAAAAAGTAAAAAAAAAAAAACCCGTCCGGCTAGCGAAACCGGACGGCTTTTAGCCCGTCCGGCCGCCGGAACCGGACGGCTTTTAGCCCGTCCGGTCGGCCGGTTCGGACGGCATAAAAGCCGTCCGGTTTCGGCGGCCGGACAGGCTAAAAGCCGTCCGGTTTCGCCGGCCGGAC
>BKCP01004960.1:3776520-3797270 GCA_008636005.1 Striga asiatica | reverse complement strand
ATGTAGATTATTCTTACGTGATGGCATCAGTTACTGTTATGTTTCTGAATCCCGTGTTGTGATGTTAGTAACTGGAGATCTAGTCATTTATGATTTTGGATTGAGAAAATAATTTATTAGTTTTTTGACTTTTGCTGGCAATCATTTATAGCTTGAGCTTGTGTTTATGGTTTTCTCGGATTCTATTGTGTTTGTCATCTCCCGATGTATTGAGATTAGTTTTGATATTATTGCAAATTCTGTACCCCGATTGTTGAGGGTTGGCAGTTTTAGTTCATGTCTTCTGGTAGCAATTTCAATTCGTAATTTCCATGTTTTAGTAACTGGAGATTTTGTCACTTGTGATTTTGTGTTCGCCATCTCCTCATGTACTGAGATTGATTTTGATGTAATTGCAAATTCAGTACCCTGAGTGTTAAGTGTTGGTAATTTTACTTCATATCTTCCGGTAGCAAGTCCAATTCTTGATTTCTATTTTTCAGAAAGAGCATCTTAAATTCTGTAACTTCTGAATACCATTTCTCGTTGATGTGTGGTATTTTGTTTATTCTGGCATCCAACAGTATTTTGATCTTTTGGGAGTATGCTAACTATTGAGACAACCGGTTGGGAACCATTAATGTACAAAGTCATATATTGTTAGACAAAGTTGCTTTAGTTGAACTTTTGTGTCTACAAGTGCAAACTATCATTTATTCTTTTTAATAGGACTCAGATTGCTATATCAAATTTTTACTCACGGAAATTGCTAAAAAAAGCCACCCTGTGAAGGAACCAATGTTCCAATTAAGCCTTAATGTTTGTATCGATTGTCCTGCCATGATTGTTTTGCTTAAGTTAGAGTCTTGCACATTGCAGGCTACGAATAGGGCTTGGGGATTGTGTTTTGTTCAAGAAATCTGTTATAGACATTGCATAACTTCTTGATCTTTAAGCTGTAGTGAAGTGATTTAATTTTTCATTTTCCAGTGAACACATTTCATCATCCACTGCTTTTTACAGTGATGGTTATACATCAGATTGGAAGTCCTGATTTGATTTACTTACTGCTGGGTGCATTTGAATATAGGTCCTGAAATGGGAGGATGTGGAAATTGGGGAGCCTAAGGATGGAGAGATCAGAGTGAAGAATAAAGCCATCGGCTTGAACTTCATCGATGTTTATTTCCGGAAAGGGGTTTACAAGGCTCCAACATTACCCTTCACTCCTGGTCCATATTCTTTCTTAGTTTCTTTTATTAATATGTCACCTGTTATAATTCATTTCCGTATTATTTTTCACATCTCAGCACAAGGCGCCCTATCTCACGCAGTCTTTTATTTAAAAGCACATTAAAAAAAAAATAAAATTAGATCAATTTTTTTCACATAATATAAGAATTCTGTAAGATCTTGTACTGGACTATATGTATGCCTTTACATAATCTTACTGTGAACTATCTTGATGACAGGAATGGAGGCTGTTGGTGTGGTGACAGCTGTAGGGCCCGGGCTTACTGGAAGGAAAGTTGGGGATGTTGTTGCTTATGCAGGTCTTCCTATGGGCGCTTATGCGGAGGAACAAATCCTTCCTGCTGAAAAAGTGGTGCCTGTGCCTCCTTCAATCGATCCCATTGTAGCAGCATCTATCATGCTCAAGGGAATGACTGCTCAATTTCTTGTCCGCCGATGTTTTAAAGTAGGTTTTCTGTTACAGTCACATCCTAATCTGTCGATGATTTATTAAGGTCATGNCATTGGGTTATATTTGTTATCCCAACCAACATATCTCTGTTTTTTTCCTGATTTGCTTTTCAACAAGGCAATGTTGCTTGTGATTTGCTCAGATAAGAATATTACTTTTACCAATTTTTGTCGGAAGGAAAGTTGTTAGCAGTTGGTTTTCCTTATCATTATAACCAAGATTTTCTTAGTCATCCATAAAAAGCGGGATACACCTCAGTTATTTGTCTACTTCCTGTCTAAATACCTTTCTTTACTTTGAAGCTTAAGTCCAGAAATCTACGTTTCGTTGTCATGGTAGCCAGGTTTGCTAATCATATTATACCATAACTTGTGACTAATACCTTTGCTAATCATATCATACCATTTTCCACCATCCGCCATTGATGACACTAACTGTTGTTTTCAGTTTCATGAGCATGTGACCGTAAAGTTCTGTAACAAATTTTTGATTTACGTAAATACCCTCGTTTTGACCATCTAAAAGAGAAACTATGCTGAATATGACAAAAAGGAAAAAAAAACGAAAAGGGCGAAATATATAGGAAATGCTTCATTTTTGCCATTCCAAAAATTCATCAAATCTAAGGATGCGATTGGGCACCAAAATCTTATACTATCCATTTCACTATAAAAAAAATTCTTAAGAAAATAGGTAGCCACTATTCACTCATCCTCACTAGATAAAATTTCCTGTTAATCAGCTCACATATTTCCAAATTCGAACTACCACTCATTATTTTATTCTTTTTACATTACATCAATTGTAGTCATTACATTTTTATCATACATTCATTCATTCAATCACGCTTTTCAAATAATTCGTTTCTCCCTATAATTTTTCCGAAACACTTTTCTCTAGTCGAAGGATTTTATTTCATTCAATTGCATTTTTTTCGCAGGTCGAGTCAGGGCACACAGTCCTGGTTCACGCAGCAGCTGGTGGGGTGGGGTCCCTTTTGTGCCAGTGGGCAAATGCACTTGGGGCCACTGTTATTGGGACAGTCTCTACAGAAGAGAAGGCAGATCAAGCCAAAGAAGATGGGTGCCACCATGTCATATTGTATAAAGAAGAAGATTTTGTTACACGTGTCAACGAGATAACATCCGGTAAAGGCGTTGAAGTTGTATACGACTCTGTTGGGAAGGACACTTTTGAGGTAATTGAGCTAATTTTTGTTAAATTAATATTTTATTTCTTCCCGATTGATGAAAAATAGGACTAAAGGGGGTCTCCGTATGTGTATTGACATGAAACCATGCGAATCAATCATTACTTTGCATTTTCTTCCCGAGCTAATTGTTTAATGTTTAATGCATAAAATTGTCCTGCAGCTTAGCCAAGTCAATAATTACTTACAGGAAGCCGGCTAGTTTTCATAATTACAAAAATCCCGCATGTCATTTGATTTTCCTTTGGAAATTACCTCTTTTTGAAGGGGTTGAGGGAATATTTGTTGGGAAAATACAAGCGTCGAATGGCTTTCTTGGTTACAAAACTCTTTTTGAAGTTCTTTTCGTGGAAAGTTTCTGCAACTGTCATTTATTTCAAGAGAATTACAGAACACTACCTTGCCAGCTGGCCCTGAGGATCGAGTATTTGCAATAGAGAACCCAAAGAAGTTTATAAAATAAAAAATAAACCCCCATGATTTTTTTCTACCTAGCCTTACATTGCTCTTCGTAGAAAGGTTCCCATAATCACCTTTCCCAGTTATTACAACAATATCACATTGAACAAACCTCCCTTAATTTTAAGAACTGAATCAAATCTCAAAATGAAAGTTTCTAATTCTCAAAATCTGCCAAATCTATAGATATTCCAGACCTCAGGGGTAGTTTTCCACACTTTTGTGAACTGTTATTTTTATACGATTCACTTAAAAGCTAAAATCGTGTGTTTAGGGATCACTGGCATGTTTGAAGCTGCGTGGATACATGGTGAGTTTCGGGCAGTCGTCTGGCAGTCCCGACCCAATCCCACTGGCGGCACTGGCGGCCAAATCCCTGTTCTTGACAAGGCCCACTTTAATGCAATACACAGCGACTAGGGACGAACTTCTGCAGACAGCCTCTGAAGTATTCACCAATGTGGGCTCGGGCATCTTACGGGCCCGAGTGAATCATACGTACCCATTGTCTCAAGCGGCCCAGGCCCATGAGGACCTTGAGAACAGGAAGACTTCTGGATCTGTCGTGCTCGTACCTGATGGATGCTAAAATCTGTGTGTGTGTGTGTGTGTGTGTGTGTGTGTTTCTTTTTCTGGGAAGACTGATGTGAAGGACCATGTGGAATAAGGGAATGATTGACAAGTTTTAATAGTGTTGTGATTTGGCTTGAATTTTTTTATGCTTTTACCATGTGGGGTTTTTGTTCATTGTGTTTCACTAGTTTCACTGCCTTTGTTGTTTTCCAGTTTATAAACTTTCATTAAATGAAGTAAATTGCCAAAAGATTAAAAAAATAATATTTAAAAAAAATTTGAGAAATTAAAGGTAGGGAACTCGAGTTAAGTTTGAATTATCATCATTTTTCATTTTCCCCTTTACATTTCCAAGTAAAATGAACACAACTACACAGCTTGGTCCTGAATATACAAATAAATATGCTATTTGGAAAATCATGTAATATTCAAGGGCCAAGGTCCATAATTTCTTCAAATAGGGTTTATATATATATATATATATATATATATCTTGTTTTTTCTTTTATCATATATTTGTGTTTATCCTAAGCTTAAATATACAGTAAAAACCAATTTTTTTTTTTTTATAAACGAGCCATTATTCTTTTTTATGCCTTTGTTTTTGTTGATTTATATGTTTATATTGAATGTCTCACATATTTGTGTTTATATCACCGCATTTGGATCAAGGGTATATTTGTCATTTTGTGGAGGGGACCATCTCCAGCAGCGTTGAGTGCGTGCGCTTGTAACTGTGAGTGCCACTGTACAGATTCTCTCTCTCTCTCTCAAAAATAAAAAACCAGAATTTTTGGAGGCGAAATTGTTCACTCGCTCTGAATCTTCGCTTTTCCCATAAAATTTTTCTTCATCCCTCCAAGCTGCAGTTCATCTCATTCCAGAAATTCTTCTTCATTTTCTGGGTTTTCTTCATCCCTCCGACATGCATATGACTATTCCCGTGAGCAATATGTGTTTTTCGGGAATTTAGGGCTCCAAAATCTTCGTAGCTTTGTTTTTTGATCTCTTGGACGAAAAAGGTGCATTCTTGACTTGCTCTTTTCCATGGGTTTTCGACCTGATCCTCGATTTTCCTGTTTTCTGTTCTTAAAATTCATTTGTAATTTGTTCTATTCTAGAAGTTCAAACCTTTGATTTTCTGTTTTTGCTCAAGTTCATCCGTAGGCTAGTTCATATTCCCATTTTTCTAATTTTTTTCAAGCTATACCTAGAGATCGATAAAACTTGCTTCAATATGTTTCACATTATCTGTAGGAATTTACTGCCTTTTTCGTTTTCCCTCACATTTTGTTGTTTACAGTTAATGATGAAGTTTACAGGGTTCTGTTGTGATTTCCATGTTTGCCATAGCAATTTTTTTTTTCCCAGCCGTCTTTTCAAATCCTTTCCTTAGATGGAAAAATTTCTTTGTTCATTTTCAGCAACATTTCAGCTTTTTTTTTTTTTCTTCAAAAGCGTAAACCATTTCCCTTTTTCCTTATTTATCTGGAAAATATCCCTTTTGCTTATGCAGAAAACACTTTGACTCTGCACATTTTTTATTTTTCACTTTATTTTGATTTATTCATCTGTAAATTTGAAGATATTTTGTGCTTTTTTTTCGTTGTTGCAGGACATGGTGATGGAAACGTACTACAGAAAACGCCACAAAAAACCAAAAAATGAACCCACCTCGGTAATCTCTCTCTCTCTAGTTTCTCTCTCTTCGTTTTCTCTCTCTAACTCGTCAATTCCCACTGCATGAGTTGGCACAGAAAGGCCCCATTATCTGTTATTTTTGGTCTCACATATTGGTGACAATCCCTCCACGCGCCCACACCACGTACATAGACATTTCTAATTTGAACAAACTCAGTCTCGGCCACGCGCTGTGGATTGCGTCTGGTATTGAATACTGCGTGTCCCTGCTGTTGCAAACACACCACAAGAAAAAAAATAAAAATCGAATCTTTATAATCATATCACCCTCTGCAAAACCGCATGATCGATAGCCATTTTCAAAAAATTTCATCTTTTGCTTGCATGGAAAACACACACACACACACACACACGGGGACATATATAGATCCGCTCGCACGCACATGCACTGCGAGCTTATACAGTATATAGAAGTCTGCTGATAAACTCTGTTGCTTTAATGGATCAGGGAAAGCAGAAAGAGGCCGAGCAAGTAGCTACGGCCGCCGGAGAACCTCCGAGTTCACGCCGGCAGCACTACTTTACACCTCCGCCGCCGCCTTCAACCCACCACAGTTCACTTCCAGTCGAAGGTACCAATCGAGATCTATTATTAACTATCTAAACGTATTCTTTCCTACAATTAATTACAGTTTTTAACTGCGAAGACCCGGTTCATGTTTTTCAATTTCAGAACCAGAGGATGCCGGAAAATCATTGGTACAGACACAGAGCCACATTCTATCCGGTTATCTTTACGAGATTGATCACTGGAATTTGCCCCCTCGATCTCCAGCTCAGCTCAGGCTCATTAGAGTTGCTATGGTGAGAAGCTTCTGTATCTCAATCAAAATAAATTCCATAAATGTAATTTATAGTTCCATCCTGCTTCTGAATTTATTAGTTTATTTATTTTATTTTTTGGAATTTAAGGTCTGTGAGAAGACTGAGATGAATGTCTCCGTAAGATTTCCCAGCAAGGAGTCCCTGAAACAGTTCTTCGACTACAGAACAAAGAAAACACACCCGGCTCTTGATGAAAAATTTGTGATGGGCAATTCCTTGGCAGACAAAGTGCTTACCAGGATAGTTCCGCCGGCTACATATAACCAGCAGAAAAATTTGCAGAGTTTCTGGCTGATTGATCCTCCAGTTGGTGCTTGTTATAATTTACGCAGGGATGACATTAAAATTAGTGTTGCGCATAAAATGGGTGCTGATCATGGCTTATCTGATGCATTGAGAGGGAATGGGATGGTGAGGTGGGGGGTAAGAAGGCAGGTCAAGTATCTGGGCAGGCATAAGGAGATTGATTATGGTGCTTGTGGTTACATTAATGGGCAGTCCTCAAGCTTTATGAATGGTATCGAGGGGTTCGGGGTTGAGCTGGGTTCTGCCGCAGATTTTGATGATGACAGAAAATATGTGGAGGTAGAGAAAAATGAAAATAGTAATGGTGGTAGAAAAAAAGATGAAGAGATGGTGAAGGATGAAAGTGAAGAAGATGACGAAACTGCTAATAGTGATGGTCCAGAAAATGAGGAAGAACAAGAAGAAGATGAGGAGGAGGAAGATGAGGAAGGAGAAGAAGGAGACGACGGGGAGGAGGAGGAGGAGGAGGAGGAAGAAGAAGAAGAAGAACTTGTAATGGTTAAGAGAGGCACTAACACGAGTTCGAAAAGAAAGAGGTACTCTTTCAGAAATATTGCTGTTAAAAAACCCAAGAAAGAAAATCCTATTCAGCTTAAGAGGCTAAAGAATAAGACCTCCCATGCCAAGAAAAAGAAAGGCAGAGGCAGGTGCAAGGAAGCACTTGTTCCGAGAGACCCAAAAGACCGTTGGTCTGCTGAAAGGTGATCTAAATAAACATTATCTTTTTTTTTTTTTATATGTACTTATTCTAGCATATTTAATCTTCATTGTTCTGAACTGTAAATTGATGAAATGTGAAGGTACAAGCTAGCTGAGACAAATCTTGTGAGTGTGATGAAGGCAAAAGCAGCAACAGCTGGAAAACCAATTCTGAGGCCTCAACTGAGGGCAGAAGCTAGAAAGACAATCGGGGACACCGGGCTTCTCGACCACCTCCTGAAGCATATGGCCGGAAAAATTGCACCGGGAGGCAAGGAGAGATTCAGACGGCGGCATAATCATGATGGGGCCATGGAGTATTGGTTGGAGAGTGCTGATCTCGTTAACATCAGGAAAGAAGCTGGGATAACCGATCCTTATTGGATCCCCCCACCCGGGTGGAAGCCGGGTGACTCGCCAACTCAGGACCCGGTTTGTGCAAGGGAGCTGAAGCTTTTGAAAGATAGCATAACCAGAATGGAAAGGTGCATTAATATTCACTGCTGTTTTTGGCTGATTACTGAGGTCTTGTTCTACGTTTGGTGGCGTTCTTGATATTGAGATGAAACACCCAATGGAATAGAGGATCTTGGAATTGTTTTTAAGGGATACTCTGAGGTGGCTTTTCATTATAGTGCATTGTTACTGATGTTTTTTTGTTTTATGAACAGAGATTATATGGCCACAAAGATGCAGCTGGAGGATGATGTGAGAAGGTTAAGGAGGTGATGATATGATAATACAATAACATGAGATCATTTAATTGCACTTAGCTCCCTTTTCTGTCTTGTTTTTTGGAATGAATTAGAAGGATATCTGTTGCATGCTTCTCATGTTTGCAGGGAAGTTGAAGAGCTTTCGGCATCAAAAAGGAGTCGGGAAGAAGAAAATCAAGCCATCACAATAAATTTGAGTCGTTCGGACATTAGCCAAATGCTGAACCAGCTTGCCACTTCATTGGATTCCTCAAAAACCGACATCGGCAGTGTCCAAGTTGGAGAGGTGATTTATTATGTTGTATAGTTAATATTTACAAGTTACAGTTTCCGTAGGCTTTTATCGTTAAGAAAATCGGATCCCCTATTACATATTATGTTTTGGTCATATTTTTTTTCTTTATCTTTTTTTTTTTTTCAATAGAAGTGCAAGGAACACCTTGTGGTCATCTCTGATTTTGTGAAAGAGATACAGGTAAAACACAAAATGCTTTTAGACATCATTAATGAGTATTTAGTTGACAAAGGGACTTAAAAGTTTTGTGATAGATTTATGCTTTCCATTTGCTTGTTGCTTTATTTGGCATTTTTGTTACATGAATATGAAATACAGGAAAGCACAGCCAAGTCCATCGCACTCAACACTGCTAAAGAAAGAGAAACAGAGGACCACCCATCATCATTGGCCCCAACAGACACTGTAATAACCTTACCAGAGACTGTGAATAAGCAAAACAACAGTGGCCAGCCAACATCAAATGCTGCAGCAGAAAAGGCAGCAAAGATTCAGAGGATGAAGAGTGGTTTCAGGATCTGCAAGCCACAGGGGACTTTCCTCTGGCCTAACATGGTCAAGGATGGAACCATGGTTCACTCTACTGGTTCTAACCAGGTCACAGTCCAGGTGGAGGTCCCGACTCCTCCTTCGGTCAACTCGTCGTCTGGTCTAACCTCACCTCGGCTGCTCGTGAAACCGTTGGCTGAGAAACGTGCGGTTAAGGTGACTATGCCAACAGGGTCAGGGTTCGAGGATGCTTTGGTCAACGTCAACAGTGCCCCAGCAAAGCCTAATGATGTGTCATTGGTGAGTCAACTTGATTTTTTTTTTTTATGTTTTATTTTTACAGAAATACCTATATCTTGTGTTCTGTTTAATTGAAAGTTAGTTATGTTTTGAATTAGACCTTCCCTGATTGTCCTTACAGAAGGTGGGTGCTCAAAGGTTGTTTTTTGAATTCAAAGATCACTCTCTTTAGTTTCTTGTCTATTGGGTGCATCAAAGCATGGTTATTTCAACTATCCCAAAATAATATCTTGAAATTTAGACTAAAAAGCACCAAAAGAATCCATTTAGCATTATCTCAACCTTACTAATGTGCCTTGATACTTATTATAGTTTCGAAATTCACACCTCATCTGTATTGCCTTCTAAGGGTTGAATGTACTTTTATTAAAGTCTAATAATTAATTTTCTTGTTAATTTATTTCGTTTTGAGGATTCTGATTAAGAAATAAATCCAGTGTTTGATTTGAATATTTGAAATCATCTTCTCATGTTATTTGGCATGGGTTGTTGTTGATGCAGGTATCAGCAAATTCAAGCTCAACTGTGTGGGAGATTAGTGGAGCTGATAATGGGCCAGGAAGTGTAATGAGATTGGGCTATGATCAGAAGATAAACAGTAATAGGAACATCAACTGCAGCCCATCAGCTATGAGCCACAACTGGTTGGCTCTCTCTTCTCTCAGCCCAGCCTCTGATGATCAGTCCACCAATGGCCATGGCTAGGTCTCATCTCTTTATTACACACAACAAACACAAAATATATATTGCGCATTATCCTTTTCTGCTTTTATTTTCAAGTAATAGTACCTCAGTTGAGAGGTTTGCCCATTAGACCTCGTGTTTTTGCTCGGATATGGATCTAATCAGTGTTTACCCTGACCTGGTCTCAAAACTTTGCTTATCCAATGTTAAATTTTGGGAATTTTTTCGACCCTTTTGCGCGCGCCTCATGTGTGTACCAGCATTTTTCGAGCTTTTCTCAACTATTCAAGATGGGATTTTTCCGTTCATTAGAAATGAAATTCTTTCAACCATGAATGATTGAACAATAATAGGTCTAATATCAATTCACCTAATAGACAACAAAAAGTATGGTGCCAAAGTTACCTGATATAACAAATTTCGAAACTTTACACGTCCAGCCAGCTTTTGTGAGGAATGAATATGGGGAGATGATGAATAGGGGATAGCTAATCACCAAAAAGACAGTAAATGCTCATACAATGAGTACACATCATTTTTGCCTTGTTTACCCAAGGCTTTACTACATATCAAATTCAGATAGTTTCCAATACAATAAGGTGTTTCTCCATTACATAGTCTAAGAGACAAACCCAAAGAAGTAATATTTTTAATCTATAAAATAAAACACTAGAGCTTGGGGTAGCAATTTCTTCCATGAACTTCAGTCTCCCGAACATCGATGCACTCAGCAAGTGCATCTGTGAGCTTTCTCAAATCATCTCTTGTGTGTGCTGCACTTAGAGTTATCCTTAACCTGAAATGACAAAGGGCAAAACTAGCACACATCAGAACTAATCCCCATTCAAGGCACAACTCAAGTTTAAATTTGGCTAGAAAATTGACTAACCTGCATGAGTTTGGTGGTACTGTGGGAGGTCTAATTGCAGTCACATGAAAACCTAATCTCAGAAGATGCCTGTAAAACAAAGACACAAACTTTCTTACTGAGACCGCAAAAACATTTTTTTTTATGTAAAATCTTAAGNCAAAAAAAAAAAAAAGAAAAAAGAGAAAAAGTAAAAGACCGGCTAGCTTGCAGAGCCTTATTCTCACGCCCAACGACAATTGAGATGATGTGACTTTCCACAAGAATCCCTGTCAAAGCACGAAAATCCTGAACCCGTTTATGAATAGACTCTCTACGCCATGCCTCTTCTTTTGCCACAACAATGGCAGCTGCATGAGTGACAGAAAATGTACGAAAGAAGTCACGAATGTGTACATGTCATATATAGGATGACTGAATGTAGAATCCAAAGCATTGATGAACACTTCCGAATATGGAAAATGAGAAAAGGCTGACCGTGGGCTGCAGCAGCAACAGGCACTGGTGTAGAAGTCGAGAATATAAAGGACCTTCCACGGGATTGGATGAGCAGCTTCCATTTCTTGCTGCCATTACCGATAAAAATGGAAGGCATAAATATTTTTGAACATTCAGTAGAAACTTAGACTTGTTCCAAATGAGCTATATAGGTTTCATTTTCTGAGAGAGAGAGAGAGAGAGAGGAGATAAAAACTCATCTTTTACCTGCATGCAATAAATCCACCATGGCATCCTGCAGCTTTACTCAGAGTGCCTATGCAAATGTCGACATCATTTTCGCAGTTGAACATTTCGGCTGCCCCACCACCATTCTTCCCACAAACAAAGGTTGCGTGAGCCTACGATATTTGCAAAGGAGTAAAATCTGTTTAGCTAGTATATATAGATATAAAACCAAGAGGAAAAATGAGGTAGGATGAAAAGACCAGTGGAGTGGAGTGAAATTACATTGATTAAGAGGATAAAAGAATGAAAACAGAATGACCAAGAGAATTAAAAAGCACTTATAACGGACCATGTATTTATTACTTCATCCACCGTGTGTTCTTTCGTGAAGCTATATATGTGTTTAAGGGAATACAAGTTTTTATGTGATATCTGAAGCTACAATTTAACTACCCAATTTGCATGTGTGAGTCATTTTGCAAGAATCTTCTCATGTGTACTTGATTTCAAACTTAAGAAACTTACATCGTCAATTACGAACAAAAACCCATGCTTCTTACGTAGTTTTGCAAGCTCAGTCATCGGTGCAAAATCCCCATCCATGCTAAACAGGCTGGCGAAATGAACGAAACTAATTATCCAATTTTAACATTGTCATGAATCAAAATGGATGTGATGTCAATGGCAGAATCGATGACGGCATGCAAAAATCTACTATTAAGGAATAAGGATTACACACAAGTAGCCTTATGTATTCATCTTTCACCAGCAAGGAAAAAAAAGAAAAAAAAAAAAGTAAAGTATCCACTAACTACACTAGTTTTGGTCAAGTTCAAATGAAGTGTCTGGTCAAGGATATCCATGGAAACCAAAATCATCCACATACTGCTACATCAGCAAGGAACTAAGTGATAGTAATTGATATTATTTTCTTAATTCTTACAAATTGAAGAGAAATCAAATTCTATTATGACTACTAAACACTATGGCAGCTAAATAGAACTCAAAACTGCATAAACAACGAAAAAGTTGAAATTATGCATATGGATGGGAACTTTTAGAATCGATCATCCAGTCAAATGACTAACCTATCAGTTACAACAACTCTTTTCTTCATCCGACAAGTAGACCTGTTGTTTATCAAACAATCGGAGGCAGCATTCATATCATGAATAGAGAACAGCATAAATGAGGCAAAGGAATAAAAAAGGGGCAAATTAAAGAATGGAAACAATGGCCTACAACAATGCATCCAGATGGGACATATCACAGTGCTTGTAAACAAATGCCACAGCATTTCCTTGTTTCTCAGCAAGTCGAATGCCATCGATTATCGATGCATGGTTTAGTTCATCAGAAAATATGGCAACCCTATCATCTTGCAAGGGTTTCCCCCCGGCAACCAGAAAACCGACATTTCCAAGCGCTGTCATAAAGGCCATATTGGCTGAAAAGCCTGTCGGACAAAGAAGGCAATCCTAATATTTAAGATTAGAAAAATGGAACTGGATCAGTTTTATAAATATAGTGATGCCATAAAATCCATGCAAAAGGTCCTGATGCTCAAGTGGACAGAGATCATAAGAACTGAATTTTAACTACCACTTTAATGTGAAAACAAAATTTATTTATCAATTTAAGATAAGCACAAAGGTGTAACAGCTCTTTCCTATGTAGATGGTGGGATAGAATCACAGAAAATGCAGTTAAAGTGGATTATTTGAAAGAAAGAGGTAAATGCCTGTGGTTCTTATACAGATAAAAAACAATCGTTTCTATGGTTGAATAGCTCCAAGTAGTGATGATAGGAACAGGCACCTTATTCAATCCCAAGAGAAATATAGCTGAGAAAAATCATTTCAACCATTTTAAATTTCCAGTACACACAAAATTATTAAAATTTAAGGATAGAAGTGGTACCTCTTTTCTTTTCAGATTGGCGAGTGATGATTCAAGTAGCCTGTGGTAATTAGTGTAACCACAGATCAAAGCAGAACCTCTTGGACCCATTCCGTGATCCTGAGCTGCCTGCCAAAACAATTGAATTCAGTAAATATCAACAGTTGTGAGCCAATAACACGCTAAGTTGTAGAAAAAAAACTGCAGAAAGTGAAACATGCCTTGCTAGCTGCATAGCTAACCATTGGATGTGAACTCAAACCCAAATAATCATTTCCAGAGAATACGATTAGCTTCCTAAGGTTCCCACCAGTTGAGTCTCCTTTATCATCAGCATCTATGTTCTGATATATGATATCATTGTCATCGCCTGCAAATTCAGAAATTACAAAAAAAGCAAACAGATTAAAAACTTAACTACATCACCCATTACAATTTATAGTTTTTCATGAATTGGTTTCTCTTCGAAGTAGGTGCAATGATCCCAAGAAAAAAAGGAAAACATGAAAAAGGATAAAAGCTCAATTAGTTTATCAAAATTCATCAGAAGGTACCCCACAAAACAGTGTCTCATTTTTCAATCATCAATCACATCTAACAATAGTTTCATCATTATATAACACATCAATTATTTTCATTGCATTTCCATAACAAAAATAGATTACTCACTCTTGTTTCCCCGTTAGCCTCATCACATTAGTTTCATCATCCTTTTCATCAAATGTTCCAATAAGCAATTCAAAATCATTCTTATTTTTCCAAACAATACTTAGACGGCACTGTCTCAAAAACTAGCAATGACAGGAAGCATGAGAAAAACACCCTAATTGTTCAATTGCTTAAGCCGCCGAATTCATTCCCCCCACCCCACCCCACCCCAAACGCCCAAAAACCCAGGACATGCAAAGGTTGCGGACCTTAGCTAGAAAAATAAAAACAATAATTCCAGAAATAAAGCAAACAAAAAATAAAACTAAAAACTGAACAAAAAGAAAAAAGATGAGACCTTTTCACTAAATCAAACATGGAAACTTAAAAAATAAAAATAAAAATAAAAATGAGCGAACAAATTGAAATATGCCTGAACTAGGAACATCGTGTAGCCATTTCCGGAATGTGGATTCAGAAATGTTCACTTCAACAGAAGCTCTGTCTCCTTTTGTTGGGCCGTCAAAAATTGGAAGCTGCTCGTGAGGATACGCGCGAGAGCTATCGCCGGAGGTGGATTGAATGCCAACTCGACCGGGAAGCTGAATTGGCCTTAGGGATCTCAAAACTTTGAGGGATTCGAGCTTCGAGAGTGCTTCTTCGAGCCACTTGTCCCACAGAGAGGCATATTTCGCCTCCATTTTCAGGCGCAGATACGCAAGGAAGATGAAGAGAGTTTCTGTAGGCGCAAGGCTCTATGCATGTTGCCTTTGTAGTTGGTTAAATCACAAACTTTGCTTTAATTGCACTTTAAATATAAAGTTTTAATTTTGCTAATTTAATTATACATTAAATTTATTTATTTCATGAATTGTGACACGAAATAAGAAATAACAAGTTATTGTCTGCAAATTAGTCGTATNAAATACAACCTCACAAACACGACCATATATAAAATTAAATTTCAATCAAGTTCAATTTTATATATCCAGCCACCTCAATTGATGAGACCATAAACTCAATTTAGAAATATAGCTGGGAAGGTCGAACATAGTTGTTCCAAATCTAAATTCCAACAATATAGACCAGATTTTCTACACTTTAGGAGATGAATTGAAATCATTTATTTATTTCTGGTGCAAGTAATAAAAGATATTATATTGTTGATTCTCAAAACCTAAGTCAATGTTTTAATTTACAAAAATTAATAAGTCCAACTTCAAACTTTTCGAGATTGAAAAGCTATGCTTGAGTTGAAATTAAAGCAAATATATTAATCATATGATGTTGCTTAATATATTTACAATATATTATACAAAAATGTGTTTAATAATTGATTGTTTTATTGCCCACGCTTTACTCTCCCTATTTTTAGGAGGCACGTGACGAAGCTTTCGATTACTTGAAAAGTACCACAATATGTCAATATGATATGGAAAAAACTCAAAAAGCTACTACACGGGTCGGACTTGATTAATTATTTTATTGACTTAAAACAATCAAATTACGTTAATAATCCTATTTACCAAAATCCTAATCCCACTCATCAAACACACAATCAAACATAACTTAATGCGAACTCCCGAATTTCCATACTCAAACCTCACGCGCAACAAACTGATTTCAGTTAATCCTCCGGAATTGTGGAGCTGATTATGAATTCATGACTGGAAAATTCATTGGTTTGTTTTTTCTTGTGTTCCTTTTCATGTTATCACTTTAGTATTCGGATTGTGTGTTTTATAACTTATAAGGCAGTGTGATTGGCGCTATAGCTTGTCTTGTTTTGTGACAAAAGATTTAATCTTTTTTGAACATGGCAAATGTTCTGAAATGGGGAGAGGTGAAATGAAATCCTAGTTTCATATAGTCTGTCAACATCTAAAAACTCTTCAAACACGTTTCTAGCTTTAACGGTTTGTTTTGAAATGCACAATGGGGTGGACAAATTTTTTAATCATACTTTGATCTGGTCCTTTTGTATCCATATTCCATATAACTGCTAGTGCAGATTCAAAATATGTTTAAGTATTGTCTTTTATCAGCATATCTGATTTTGATCGCTCTAGGGATTTTGTCTTTTTGTTATCTTCAGTATATTCACAGAGTGTGTTGAGTAAGATAAGTGTTGAACTTCTGAAAGTACCTTAAACCTTCTGTTTCGTGTTCTATTTTCACTGTAATCTCTGTTTTTATATGTGTTTCTCTACGCATTCAATATTTTTTCAATCATAACTGAACGTCTTATCCTATTTCTTTTTATATTTCGACTAGATGCAAATATTGGAACTGGTTGACCACTCTTTTTTTTTTTATTTTTTTTACCGTTAAATGTAAATATATAGATCAAAACTGAGTTCAAACAACCGGTTTACGGCATACAAAAGCGTAATGGGCAACCACAAGTCGGTTCCTCATTCGCGAGATATAGATATACGAAGCTTGTCCATGGAATCTTTTCCATACCTAAACAACCAATCTCCGAGGTCTTTCGGCCACCTCAAAACCTCAATAATCGAGCACCAAAAATGCTTCTCAAAGCCCAAGGCTCCTCCTCTCAAATTCAACAAGCACATTCGGATCCATTTGATCCATTTGAGGGCTCCTTTTACTGTGGACGGCCTATGTTGGAGACTAATCCAAGTACGAATCTCCCCCAAAATTTTCGAGCTAAAAGTACATTCAAAGAATAAGTGGCACGAAGATTCATTCGCGGTACCACATAGAGGGCAAATCGGGTCTTCGTCAAGGAATTCAAGGCAGACTTTTGTCCGGAGTCTATTAAGCACCCCCAACCATAGGATGAATGAGTGTTTGGGGGTNCCCCCCCCCCCCCCCCCCAAACAACCCCAGTCCATGGCCTTGTGGGTCCTCTAGGTCTTAGGAAGTCGTAGCACTTACTAGACCCGTCTTGTTTATCTCGAGAGCTCCAACCACGAAGAAGAGCTTCCGCTCCTCGTTCACTTCTCGCTTTTTCAACCAAGCCTTGTCGGATTTTGACAAGGGACTTGAAGAGAGGTTGGTCTTTCGTACCAATTTGCCAATCCCATATGGATCTTCCCTTCAAATAAATGTTATAAATCCATTTGTACCAAAGGGTGTCCTTCTTGGCTTGCATGTTCCAAAGCGTCCGAGTGAGTAACGCTTGGTTCCAAGCTTCCAAGTCTCAGAGACCCAATCCACCTTCCGATCGTGGTAAGCACAAACTATCCCATGCCACATGAGCACTTTTCGAGCCCCAAAAGAACCTCCTACAAAGTTGGGTGATTTTAGTTCGCACAACACCGAGTAAATGGAAGATACCCATCCAAAAGCACTCAATGCCTTGGATAACCGAGCGGATAAGTTCCAATCTACCTGCGTATGAGAGCGTGTGACTACCCACTAAGTTGGCTTTCAATTTGGTTGGTCATATCATTAAAGAGCCGATCGGTGATTCGCTCCGCAGTAAGGGGTACCCCGAGGTAACGGAAAGGCATTGGACCACTTTGCAAGTTAGTGTTGTCTAGGATGGTGGCCCGATTATTCTCTTTGACGCCGGCCAAGTATATGTTAGACTTTAGCACGTTCATTTCGAGCCCCGACTTGACTCCGAAATCCTTTAAACAATTCATGAGTGTTTGAATCGACGTCGAGTCGCCTCGAGAAAGAAGCATGAGGTCATCGGCGAAGGCTAGGTGAGAGATTTTTAGTTCCTCACACATTGGGTGGAAATTGAAGTTCGAACCTTCTGCCGTGTTGGATTTGATGATAGGAGAAAGATACTCATGCATAGCACAAAAAGGAAAGGCGAGAGGGGATCACCTTGCCTTAGTCCGCGAGCTTCTTTGAAATGGCCCTTGAGACTTTCATTAATAGATAGCGAGTAAGACGGAGTAGTGACACACTCCAAGACCCACCTTGTGAAGACCGATGGAAAGTCCAAGCCCTCGAGCATTTGCCTAAAAAATGACTAAGAAACGGAGTCAAAAGCTTTGCGGAGGTCGATTTGATTATGCACCTAGGTTGATTATGCGCCACTCTTTTAATGTTTTATTTCGCTGTGTACTACATATGAAGGCAATTTTTTGCACTTCTCTCAGGTATCTCTTCTTGTTCTTGAAATTTATGGCCTCTGTGATTCCGACCATAGAATATGATTACACGATGGATTTTCATCTTGGTAGCTCTAGCTCCTGACTCTAGGTAAATATATTCATACTGTTCTCTTATTTATATTTCATTTTTAGGTCATTTGGTTGTCTCCTTGTCTATAACTTATCCAACTTATTTTCATTTGAGTTTATGGAGAGTGTGTCATCTTAACCTTCCGATTTCGAACCTTATTTTGTGCTTCTTTAACCACTCAACTTTTTTCCGTGACACTTTTCGCGTATAACGTCGCAAATGCACTTATTCAATTTCCGGTCACTATGGCTCATTTGTAAGGGCAAATGAGCAGGAGCACGATTGCTGATGAGACTAATGACGAAGAATCCTTAGCTGATCGAGCTATCGAACTAAATTCGAGTCAAAAGGGTTTGAACCTAGAAATTTGAAAGGAAGAAAAATAGAAAAAGCACTGTGGGAGAGGATTTTTCATATGGATCTTCAGATTTTTGTGTGAAATTCGTATCAGTTGCTTCGCGAGGATGTGTATCTTCCAAACCATTNATTGTTTGTTTTCCATTTGGAATTTTTCCCAACATTGTCGTTTGGTGTCTAATTTGTTTTGAAATGTTTTGAATTCTTTGATTTTATTATGCTACACGTATCAATTTTTTATTTTTATTCTTTTTTGAGTAAAAAGTTTGAATATATCAATGTGGGAACCGAACCGCATACTCACACTACACTAATGTGGATATATGTTGATTTAACGTTAAAAATCTTGTGTGGACACTGCTTGCTTACTTTTCCCTTCGATCTCTTTATAATCAAATTTGGGTGAAATTCAATATGTTCGATCAGTAAATGCTCAATCCCACGAAGCAAAGAATGGATTCATTTTTTTTCTCTACAGTACAATCCAGTGCAACATGACTAATTTTATCACATCTCATCCCATGAAACAAATAAGGCCTAAGAAATCTTTCACTGCTAATTTCATCACATCTCATCCCATGAACCCAAGTCAGTTATGAACACCACAATTGCGCCATTTATTAATTAAATGCTAAAAAAATCATAACAATGTTACAATATTTATAGATATTATCGGAGATTTGAAAGGATCCTCAATTGAAGTGCCACAGCAAATTCATCAGTTGACGAGTAATTCAACCTCCACAGCCAAATATGACCAAAATCAAATAATATGAGTATTCCAGAAGGACTAAAAAATGCAGAAAGGCAAAAGTTATCGAACCAAAATGTTAATTTCCCTAAATATTCCCATATGTGGATAACCCAAATGGAATACAACTATCATCCAAGTATATTAAATAATAAATAAACTTTATTTTTTCCTTTTCCGGCAAAAAAAATGAATCCAGCGCGAATGTGTGTACACTCTTTACGTCCAAACCGGATCGATCATAAAAGCCGGAACGGACTCCAACATCACCCTCACATTAAGCGATTCCAAAGGCCAATCGGTTTGGATCCAAAATCTCAAGGACTGGGGCCTAATGGGCCGTAAACACGACTACTTCGAAAGGGCCAACCTAGATATATTCACGGGCCGAGGCCCATGCATAGGGGCGCCAATTTGCAGGCTCAACGTGACTTCGGATGGGTCGGGTCCCCACCCGGGCTGGTTCTGTGATTTTGTTGAGGTGACGTCTACTGGGCCCCACAAGGGCTGCAGCCAGTCCAGCTTTTACGTTGACCAGTGGCTGGCGACAGATGTCCCGCCCTACCAGCTGTCCGCAGTTCTTGATGGGTGCAAGGATAAGGCCCAGTTGGGTAATGGGCCGCTAGCCGTTAGAAGGCCCATTAGCTCAGCTGCTGAGTAGTATTTATTTTAACTATTTATGCTTTTGTTAAGGTTTTTAATAGTTTAATTTCGGGAAAAAAAAAATAATTAAGGGACTGCGCCTTTGTTCCTGAGATGATTCAGAGAGACCAATGATTTGGTCTTACGAACTGAGCTGCTAATATTTTGCAGGTGACTTCTTTTTTTTTTCATATGCTTTCGCAACTAACTTCTGGCATGATTTACTACATTAGTACATGTAGGTGTTTGGTTCTTTGCTTCAAGTAAATCAAACTTAAATGAACTGACAAATACTAACACCATGCCACAAAAGAACTAAAGAGCATCCAACTTAAAGAGTAAAAACAAATTCTGATGAAATTTACATGTCCAAAGATTACTTTATACAGAAAAGAACTAACTTTGGTTATCGTCCAGACATGAACAGATCGAAAAACAGAAAAAAGTTCATGAAAAACTTACTAAGCGGGAAGGTCTCCATTTAAAGTCGGCAAATTAAATTTAATATCACGCACTCTTGGCTCGAGTGACTACGACTATTAAGAGGACGATAATCGAAAGAAACAGAGAAGTTTTCAGCTTTTCCTGCAGAGGATCAGATTCACCTCCTTTTTTCTCCTCGTTTGAAGGCCCAAAAAACGTATTTGCAAGCTCCATTAGTTTTTCAATAAGCTGCATAATTTTCACTTTTGTGTTCACTAGAAACCAACTCAGTATGTCTTCGACTGGATTGTTATCATCATCAGCTGCTTTGTCTATGCTATTATTATTAAGTCCTTGTTCATCAGCTAATCAAAATCCAAAAGATTAA
>BKCP01004960.1:3752133-3770738 GCA_008636005.1 Striga asiatica | reverse complement strand
AAAAGAAAAAAAAAACCATGTGATCTAGAAAGAGCGTTCAATGTTGCTGGTAGAGATACTGCTGATAAGCTATGTGCAATGATGTTTTATGTATGTGCTTGTCATTCAACCTTGTACACAACCCTCAGTTCAAGAAATATTCATTGTTTTTGGCAAATAGCAAATTAACTGGCTATATTTCTCCAATTTATGATGGACTGCGTACTACTCTTCCTGCACAAGAGAAGACACATATTAATGTGAAAGTTCATCATCTCAAAGAAAGTTGTAACAAAAAGGAATTTTCTATTTGTTCTGACGGTTTGTATGATATACAAAAAAATCGATGAATTAATATTATGGCAGCCTGTGAAAGTGGAGCATTATTTCTTTCCAGTTTTGCTATGAATCCAAGAATTGGCTTCATAGTGGAGCCAACCTTCTATATACAAAAAGTATACCGTACCATATTCTCTGATTACTTAAATAATACTAATAATTTTATTAATATGGTATGATTTTCTTGTTGTATATAGAAAGTTGACTCCATTATGGAGACAACTGTTAGATTCTGATGTAGGGAAGCGTACGAGTGAGAAGGATAAACGAGTAAACGAGATACTCTTTCGTAAAACACGCAAGACTCACAATCTCTAATCTTATTTTATATTCAAAATCAACTAATCAAAATAAACTAGAGGAAGTCCTTTATATAAGGCTCCTAACCCTAAACCTTAACTTGTCCAACAAGACAAGAACTCTTATTAAATATTAAATAATAATATTAAATTACTAACTTACTCTCTAAGACACCTATTAAATAATAATAATAATAATAATAATAATAATAATAATAATAATAATACTCTACACCATTCTCCCCCGGTTCAGAAGGCTTCGCCCTCGAAGCCGACGCGCTTCCGTGGCTGGTGTGGAGGCGAACTCATGGTATTAATCCTCAACGTTTTCCCTTGTCGAACACGAAGGTTGAATATCGCACCTCCATGGTATCACCCCTTTGAAATTCAGGGAAAGGCATATATGCAGTAGCCACACACTGAATTTTGAAGTCACTGTGGGGACCAAAAAACAGCATACAAGGCCGTAACAAATTCCCGTGAGAGAAAAGCTCGGGCCTGCGCAACAGAAGAACTACTAATTCTTCCAACAGCTGAATTTCGATATCCGGAACATGATGAAATTCCTCTGCCCTCGGAGGCTCCTCATCGAAAATCGGCGGACTGTCATAGAGACCGTCCACTTCGCCAGTAAGACACTGCTCCACCTCCTCGGGTCCTTCATCAAACACCGGCGGACCATCGTACAATGGCCCGTCAACTTGCTCTTCGTCGAATTCGAAGATGTCAACGCGAAACGGGCCCTCCCATTGACCATATTCGCGATCAAATCCCCAATCGTGTCTGGCACGATATCCGCTGGCGAAGGCAGCCTCCTCGCGCCTGCCTCTATCGTCGCGTTGATTGTCGCCATCCACGAAGACCGAGCCCCGTCGCCGCATGTCACGGCCGCCGTATGCAGTGAAGGGGTCAGTCTCGACGTGCGGGGGTGGAAAATCGTCGAAGGGATTCACCTCCAAGATTGTCTCCTCGCTGTCTTCGTCGCCGGACGGTGGTTGTGGAGATCTCCGGCGGGGCGCCCCGCTTGGACCACGACCTCAACTTCCTCCGCGAAATCCCCCGCGCACGCCCCGGTTGCCGGCGTCACGGTACGTTTGCTTGTCCCGAACCATGGTACGAATAGTTAGACGTATATCCCCGATCTCCGCGGACAGATCTGCAATCTCACGACCCATCGTCTCGAGCTGGCGGACAAACCACTCGGTCCGGCGGCTCAGGTTGTAGATGGCGGCGACACGCCTGTCGTTTGCAGCATCTTGTCGTCGCGACAGCATCGTGAATCGTGCTGACTTCTGATACCAACTGATGTAGGGAAGCGTACGAGTGGGAAGGATAAACGAGTAAACGAGATACTCTCTCGTAAAACACGCAAGACTCACAATCTCTAATCTTATTTTATATTCAAAATCAACTAATCAAAATAAACTAGAGGAAGTCCTTTATATAAGGCTCCTAACCCTAAACCTTAACTTGTCCAACAAGACAAGAACTCTTATTAAATATTAAATAATAATATTAAATTACTAACTTACTCTCTAAGACACCTATTAAATAATAATAATAATAATAATAATAATAATAATAATAATAATAATACTCTACACCAGATTCATAGCAAAACTGTATTTCTTTCATCCACAAATGCAACTGAAGAAGCCAACATTTTCATCCACGCAATCGAAGTGTTCGACCAAATAATGTTATACAAATCATAACTGACAATGCTAGTAAATACAAGGTCGTGTGTGGGATAATTGAGCTTAAGTATTCTCATATGTATTAGACACCTTGTGTGGTACATGGCTTGAATCTAGTCTTGAAAAATATGTGTGATCCTCCAGAAAACATAGGTGCGTACGTTTCGTCGGCCAGCCGGTAAAAATCGTATCTCGTCGTCGGACATATTTTCGCCAAAAATCGTCTGGTTTCAGAGAATTCACAATTTTTTTAGTTTTTTGGAAAAATATCATGGGCAAAATTATCCAAAAAAAGGCGGCACTGAGTAGTAACACCTGTATGGTTCAAAGTGCAATTGACATAAAATATTGGGGTCAATTTGTATATTCTTTGGTCTCCCTCCCTAAAAATGACCAAAACCCTAGACGCCACACTCTTATCAACTCTTCGTAAGCTTCAGCTGCCACCACAGAGCTCAGTGTAGCGGCGGCGACGACAATGGGTAGATCTCTCAATCCTTTCTCTCATTAGTAACTTCATGTCCATTTCAATTGTTTCATTTTTTATTTTTACTCTTTGATTTTACGGGTTTGCCGGCTTGTTTGCAGGTGCCTACACATACGTGTCGGAGCTATGGAAGAAGAAGCAATCTGATGTGATGCGGTTCCTGCAGAGGGTCCGCTGTTGGGAGTATCGCCAGCTTCCTGCTGTTGTGCGGGTCACACACCCGACCCGACCCGACAAGGCCCGCCGCCTTGGTTACAAGGCCAAGCAGGTATCTTCTAATTTGACTGGGAATGGATTTCCATAATGGGTCATGGCTTGTTGTAATTATCTCTTTGTGGTTATGGAACGAGATGCAATGCTGTTGAGTATCACGATTTATATGCCTATAACTCTGACTTCTTGTTCCGGTGAAGTAGATTATATGGATGTATTGATAGGCTTCCTGATTCTGGCGCTGTTAATATGTGTAGGTACTTGTTGGGTTCTTCCTATCATTTTGCTTGCCGTGTTTGGTTTCTCTTTTCTGTGATTTTTTTTGCGGATGCTAAACCAGACAAAAGCAGCACCTGGTTTCTCGTTTCTGTGAGATTTCTGCAGATGCTTAGCTAGACAAAATTTTGAAATGAGATAACCAAATTTGTAAGAGTTTTTAGTTAGAATGCCAACTGGTATTGTGGTGTTCTTAATGTGGAATGATGCGATAGGTCTATTTTACTTTTTTTTGCTTTTTGCTCGTTATTCTTGTGTTTGTATTCAGTGAATTGGAGGGTTTGTGTTTCTTGAAATCCGTTGAAAAAAAGAAGAAAATTTCTAAATTTTACTAAAATGTGCAGGAGCTATAATAAATTTGGTTTTCTCAATAGCTCCTTAAATCTTTTTATTTGACTCTTTTGATTCTTTTTGCGAAAATGTTCTTTGATGGACATTTGAAATGCATTTCTTAATGATATCCTTATTTTTCATTTTAAGAATGGATATCTCAAGTCTGCTTGTGTTGTGTACTTTGGATGTCTTTTTCCTTAGACTGTGTTTGGTTTTCCTTTTCTGTATTTATTTGCTGTTCTAGCCACAAACTAAAGCCAGTTTGAAATATAGCCCTCCCTTTATAACATATAGTAAGATTTACATCTTGCAATTACTCTTCCCATTAATGTTCAACTCTCGTGCTAACTGATTGTAGAAAAGGTAGTCGCGAGCTTATTGATGTAAGAAGGCTCAGCAAAACAAAGTTACTACAAGTTATAGTTGAACAAAAAGAGAGAATGTTTTAAGACTACGTAGCAGTTTTGGTGGAAATACTTTGTTGCAACCATATGCGCATTCAACCTGGCTTAGACTTAGGCTGTGACTGTTGGTTTAGAGACGATACTGAAATTATGTATGAAGCAGAGTCGGGCAACCAACCACCCAAAATCAGAACTAAATTCTATTTTTATTTTTGGGATATTTAATCGGGGGGTTCAAAGCCTGACTGTTTCGCTTATTTGTAGGAAAACAAGTAAATGAAACTAAACCCAGAATGTGGTTTCCTCCACAGTAAGTCTGCCTTTTGTTGGGAATTTTAGAAGTAAGAAAAATTAGAAAATAGTGTGTGGATAAAAGAAAGAGGTCATAAAACTGAAGATGGGTGAAACCTATGTAAACATAGCTCCCAGGTTGCCTTTTTATGTATATTTTATTTAGCACCTCTGCTTGAAACTGCATTTGTGATTATTTTCTAAACAACAATCCATGTCGTCCTCTCCCCCCAACCTAACCATCTAATTGAACTAAAATTTTATATAACTTAAAAGAGTTTTTATTATTATTATTATTATTATTCTGCTTACAATTGAAATTCAATCATTCCCTCACATTCTTTTTTTCTTGGTTTCATGTCATTGTGGTTAGTGAATTCATATTGTGATTGCAGGGCTATGTTGTGTATCGTGTGCGTGTTAGACGTGGTGGGAGGAAGAGGCCTGTGCCCAAGGGTATTGTCTATGGGAAGCCCACTAACCAGGGTGTTACTCAGCTCAAATTCCAACGCAGCAAGCGTTCGGTTGCTGAGGAACGTGCAGGCCGTAAACTTGGTGGCCTCAGGGTTCTCAACTCTTACTGGATTAATGAGGTTTGCAAATGTCAAATCTATTTAACACAATAAAACTTGTACGTACTAGTGTCACTATCTTGTATATAACTAACCTTTGTTGGTTGATTTCTCATGATAAATAAACTGGGTGGTTAAGTGGGGCCATTGATTATGTTTTCAAATTGATGATTAATTGATCGGGAGATAACTAGTACAGAATACAATTAAACTTTCCTGGAGAAGCTAATATCTGTGCTTGAATACTGTCTTGAGATTGTTTGCTATTTATGAAGTTGATCAATAAATCCATAATTCTCTGTGTGTAGGATTCTACTTACAAGTACTTTGAGGTGATTCTGGTTGACCCGGCCCACACTACAATTCGCAATGATCCTAGGATCAACTGGATTGCGAACCCAGTCCACAAACACAGGGAGCTTCGTGGGCTGACCTCGGCTGGAAAGAAATACAGAGGTCTCAGGGGAAGAGGCCATTTGCACCACAAAGCCCGACCTTCAAGAAGGGCCACCTGGAAGAGGAACCAGACCCTTTCCCTTCGTCGTTACCGTTAATTTTTTTTCGTTTTTAAAAGATTCTTGTTTTGTTGAGATAATGGGTTTAATTAACCATCTTTTGTTTCTGGTCTAGGATATCATGAAGTCTTATTCTATGTTGTTTTCTTATGTTACCTCGAGTCACTTTGTTGAATGCCTTGGGATTTTGATTATCTTGTGTTGGGATTTTTTGTGCTGTTTTTTCGTTTATGTTTGTGGATTTTCATAGTTATGAAGTTGCTTTCTTACCTGATTTTGAAGCTGTGAGTATCTGATTTCTATCTCACCTTAGTTGGGTATGATACTGATTGGGTTCAACTCATTTGATTTTTAGGTATCACCCTTTAATGTTGTTTAGGCTTTCTCGAGCAGAGAATTCGGCCATATAGGTACTTGAGCTGTCAGATTGTAGGTACAAATTGACTATTTGGTAGACTGAAATCTACACTTGTTGACCGCTAATTCTTTCACTTACTTTTACTTCAATCAGAAAGATTTATCAAATGTCAAGTTGGTAACTTGGGTAGAGTACCACAAGTATGCCAGTTGAAAATTATTGAAAGTATCTTCAAACGTTAAATCAAATCCATCTTTATTGACTTTTGTTTCAGTAAAACAAATATAATGCCCACCAGCATTAAGACAGTAGATCAGGTTAAAAAAAAAAAAAAGATTTTTCAACTTCGATATGTAATCATAACATTATGGATCGTGTTATAGTATAAAATTGAGCTCTTTAAATGGTAAAATACAAATTTAAATGATGACGGAAATACCAATCCCCTCTCAGTATAATACAGAATGTCTCAATTCTACATGTTCCTTAAGTCACGTGTGGTACAAGGGCACAAGATTTATAAGAGGGGGAGCCTTCTTGATCTGCTCACCCCAAAAATTCTATTGTGCCTTATCATTATCTCATTAATCTTTTCTTATTGTAACCTTATATCATTATTAATAAATAAACAATAAGATCACCATCTAGATTTACATTTGAAAGCACAATATAGATTTACTTATCTGGCAACAATTGTTTGAATGAAACTTGAAAGTCAAAAAGTGACAATTGTTTGGTGGAGACTGGAGGGAGCATAACTCAAGATATAAATCACTTCACGTCAATATAAAATTGCTAAATAAATAATNCCCTGCTACCAAGCACACAATGAGCAACTAGCAATATTGAATTTGATATCTCATAATGTATTAAAATCATTATTTAATGACTAAATAGGATTCCAATGGGCTGTCCTCCAATGTAAGAAGCCACCAACAAAGTCCTTTGGCAGTAATAATAAGTTATGAAAGCATGATGGGTGATAATAAAAAGGAAAAGCTGAAATGGCATTTTCATTAATTTTCATCATTGCTGTGGACTAAAGCTTAATTTTTCACAAGTTTCCAATCCATAAGTAAAAGGGGTATCACAAAGTTACAAAAAGGGCTTCAATCTTCTAAAACAACATCATTGTAGTTTTGAGTTTTTGCTTCAAAGAGTGGATTAATGCTCATTAGAGCATTTAATTTCTTTTGTACTTTTTTTGTCTTTGCTTCAAAATGCAGCAAGAAAATAAGGTATAGATTGGATGAACCTATTTTTTAAAAGGGCAAATATTAAGAATGGAGGTCATATAAATTGGTATGTATATTGTTTGGTGATCATATAAATTGATATGTATATTGTTACGTGTCACCGAATTAATGATTAGATACTCATATTTTTTTAATAAATTTTTTATTTTATAAATATCATATTTTAAAAAATAATGTCATTTCATAACATTTAGTTTTAAGTTTTTGTTCAAAAGTGTGATAAGTTCGACTGGGGCGGCATACTAACAACGACCTTTTTGTAATTATAAATAATTGTAGATCTTAACTCATGTTTTTTAAATAGTTTTTACGAGAAGGTCAATACTTAATTAGCCTGTTTATTGTGGTGATTAATGAAATAAATAATATGGTCAGAGGTAAATTTGATTTTCAGAGAATTTTATAATTTTTTTTTTACTAAATCCTAGATGGCCAAAGTCATGATAATAACAACCTTGATTTTTAGCTAGGTTGTACCAGCCTATCCCAAGTAAACTTTTTATATGTTTTACTTATTTATAACCTCATTTTTCAACTCTAAATCCTGTAATATTTAGTATAAATAATATCCCGACTTTTAATAGCGGAACTAGTTTTTAATTTCTGATCATTAGGACTGAAACAATAATAAATATGGTTAAGTCAATAGGAAATGTGACATTTGAAAATTTGATAACATCATGCTATGAATTTCTCCTTTTTATTATATTATTGCGTTTTATTCAGTTCGTAATTATCATATTATTAGACGTGACTCTCTAGATGACTAGGAAGAACTTCAGTCCAGTCCAGACAGCTTGTTGGCCCATTAATGATGAATTTTTTTGAATGATTAATAAAAATCCATCAATTAGCTAGTAATTAAGTCGTTTTAAAGTTTATTAGAAATCATCAATGTAAGTTTTAGCTTATAATTCAACCTATATTGAGGCGAATACACGCTCTCAAACCATCAATATATTGCATATTAATTTATACCTAAACTTATAATATATCCTCGCTTGATTCTAATTTATAAATCATCACATATTTCATCATTCCCTTAAAACCTTTGGCTCCAGTTTATAAGGACAGATATTGTTGTAGAGGTCTATACCTAATTTTAATTAGTGTGGTCATATATGTTAGAAAATATGGTTTTGCGCAAATTTGTAAATGAAATATTTGGTTTTACACTAATGTATATCTTTGTTATAATATATATCTAAATATATTAAAATATGAATAGGTGTAGATATTAATAATAAAAATTAACTTAGAGTGCATCACATGAAGAATAAATAATAAATTTATCAGATTTTTATTAAGGTACCTATGTTTTGACGTATATTCATTTGTTGTGATATTTAATTAAATACATTAAAATGAAGAAAGGAACATAAAACTAAACCTCAGGGGTGTATTACATAAAATTGTAATATACATTGGTCTTTCATAGATACTAGTATAATACCCGTTAATACACAGATACTTGTTAAGACAATTATATTTCAAATTAAATCATAATAACAACAAAAATTGTTTTAGTTTTTAAATACTTTTTTTAAAAATTATTATTTATATTTAAATTGGCCCCTTCGCTTACACGACTTACCATCTTATATTATATAGTTTTCTAGTTATATCAAATAACTACTTTGTAGTTAAGTTAGTTTAAATAATTATATTTTTTCAAATTAATATTAATAGATAATTTAGTTTTAATTATAAATATAAATAAAATTATTTAATTATTTTATATGTATGATAATGATGTCAAATCAAAGTTTATCAGGACATGATTAATTTGATATGTTGTATATGGAAATTTAGTAAATATATATATATACAAAATTTAATATATATGTATGAAAATTGATATATTAATAATTTTGATCATAACATTCAATTTGGAAAAGTGAGAGATTCCAAAACAAATTTTAGTCATATTAACAACAGTAGGTAAGTTTACAAAATAAATTAAGGGCTATATTAGTTAAAGTATTATGGAGTTACCCAAGTTAGCTTTTCAATATATGGAATGTCCGAACATGAAATTATTATTTTAGAATAACATTATTTTTTATCTAAACTAAATTACGAAGCATTATTTTTCGGTAAGTAAGATTTAGAAGCGCGCGATTCTACCACTTGGCTCAACACATTATGAAATTATATATATGGAGAATTTATATTTAAATTAGCACCGTGACTTACACGACTTACCATCTTATATTATATATTTTGATGATATATATCAATTAACTAATTTGTAGTTAAGTAAGTTTAAATAATTATATTTTTTCAAATTACTATTAATAGATAATTTAATTTTAATTATAAATATAAATAAAATTATTTAGTTATTTATAAGTATAATATTGATATCAAATCGGAATTCATCAATACATGATTAATTTGATATATTGTATATTAAAATTTAACATATATGTATAAAAAATTGATACATTAATCATTTTGATCATAACATTCAATTTGGAAAAGTGAGAGATTCCAAAACAAATTTTAGGGTATATTCATACAAACAACAGTAAGTAAGTTTACAAAACACATTAAAGGTTATATTAGTGAAAGTATTATGGAGTTACCGATGTTAACTTTTCAATATTTATGGAATGTCCGAACCTGAAATTATTAATTTAGAATAACATCATTTTTTATCCAAACCAAATTACGAATCGTGATTTTTTGCTAAGTAGGATTTCGAAGCGTGCGAATCTGCCACTTAGACTCTGGGCATTCTGAAATTATATAAGGGGATATTACATGGTAGTAAATAAGTATTAATTAATTTAATCAAAATACATATATAATTGCTAGTATATTACTTTTCTAGTACAGTTCGTAAAAAGGTGATTGGATATGAATTCAACTAGTAAAAAATTGGTTATTTAATAACTATAGTTGAGTTTAAAAAAAAGTAATATGGTTAGTTGTTAGTGGATATATTAAAATAATATTTAAATTAAAATAATTAAAGTTGATTTGATGGAAAAGTAGGAAAAAATGATTGGAAGTGATGTTTAGTTAAAATTATGTGAGTGAATGAATAGTGAATTAAAATTGATGTGATGTGTAATAATGATTGGTTGATATTATTTAATTATATTGATAATATTGGAGATAGTGGAATTGAGTTAAAGTAGAGTTAAATTTGAGTTTTGATTGGAATATTTACTGTAAAATTCATATACAATCACGCCCTAAATTAATTTAATCAAAATACATAATGACTAGCATATTACTTTTCTACTATAATTCGTAAATTTTACCATGTTATTGTATATATTAATATCTGCTGGTTAAAGTTTCATAGAACCACTAGAGTTGTAAACAATCCAGCCGGCTCGAACTTCTGATACTCAAAATCGAGTTTGAGCCTTTATCGAGTCAAATTGAGTTTGATACTGACTTTAAACTTTTATCAAGTCTAGTTGCAAAACAAAAAGAGCTCGAGTTTGGCTAGTTACCAATATTAACGAGTTAAACCTAAGTCCACAAACATTTACGCATTTATCTAAAAAATCATAAATATGTAAATTAAATCCTATTTTCGAGTCTTAATTAGATTGAACACAGCTTATTTGTCGCATTCATGAATGGCTTTTAATAGTTCTAACGATCCACTCTGTCGTCAATAATATGAGTAATTAAAAGCTCGTGATACTTTACTATAAATACACACAATTGGGATAAATTGCCAAGCTCAAATAATATAATTTCCATTCTTACTTTTAAAGTATTCTTACTTTAGAAGGTCCAAATCATTTGTTTGTCCATCATATATATAACAATATCAATCACCCGCTTTAAAGACGTGGAGGGTGATATTTTCATGTATATTTGGATATCCTTTCACTCCAAACAAATAAAAAAAAATAAAAAAATAATAATAATAATAAAAAAAAAGAAAGAAAGAAAAAAAAGCCTCTTTATCTTTATTTAATAACAAGAATGAAATGATGTAGATAGAGCTTGACATGCAAATGGGACCCTTTTTGCCAAGCACACCAAATTCTTTCTTTTAACTAATTTTGTGGGTATCATATGTTTTCAAAGGAGTGATTATTATTTTGATCACATGGATCTCTTAATTAATTGTCCTGTTTTAACTTTTTAATGATAAAGGTTGAACCTTTTTTATGGGTCATCAACATAATAATTTTCATCCCTAATCAAGGATTTAAATTTGGACCCTTGTCTTTGTGCATTTGAAGATTTTTTCAGCAAATTGTGAATTTGTCATGGACTGATATTATTTTATCATTCCTTCAATTGAATCATAAACAAAAGTAGCTCTAAATTATATATTGATCACTTGCATTTATCTTAATCATACTGTTGTAAAAATAAGAACAAAATGATGAAACAAAGCCATCACAAAACAAGTCTTTCTGAAAGTGTTATTGATTATATATCTCCATTATTTTGTTATTGGGTTTTAATAAATTATACTTTAGGATAAAATATACACAAAATGAGAAAAATCAAATAGAAAATATCAATTTTGTATGAAACAGCCAAAAGCTTATACTTAAAAAATCAAATTCTACACTTATTTTTATATTATTTTTTAATATATAAAAAAAAATTGGAATGCTGTCACATAAATTAGAATGAGAAAATTTGTGTTTATTTTATTTTTCCATCACTTATATATAGACCTTTCATTCTCTGTGATTTACAAACAATTTTAAACAACTATATCTTATTCTCTTAGTGTTAAAAATAAAAAATGGAACACCAAATTTTCTTTCATCACAAATGACGCACATGGTTAATAATTCAGTGTTATTATACTATTTTAACTCTGAATAATTATACATGGAATTTCAACTTCCTAAAAAGACTTTTATACATAAGCGGTTTATAATTCATATAATAATTTATAGATTCTAGAAATTATATGAAATCGGGATTGTCTACTTTGTGCTGCACACTAAGCAGAAGAAATTCAATGAACTTTGAACTTTTACAATATTTAATCTCTTAAAAAAAAAAAAAAATTGTTTCCAGATAAATTGAAACTGGTACACTAGTTATTTTATGTTGTACCTAGCTAGCTAATTGGCATGGTTGAATTTTGAAAAATGGACCAAAAAAAATTGAGGAACATATTGAAAATATCTTGGCTTAAAGGATGTAAAAAGTATCACATGCTTGCTTTCATTGCTCTTCAAATCTTAATCATTTTGTCCACCATTTTATACTGACTATCAAATTTCTTTCCACACTATAAGTCTGAAATGAAAAAATAGAAAATGAACTCAATAATTATTTCATATTGTGTTTAAGATAGAATATTGTAAAAGTTTGAATTCAAAATTAATATTTGGTCATGCACACATGCTACATATTAGTTTAGGGTTTTCTTTGAATTCTATTAAAAATTTAAGTATGTTAAATCTAGAATAGCTCAATTTGAATTTCTCAAGTGGAATTGCATTAGTCATTGCTGATTGACCTGATATCAAGATATCAAAGAGTACTATTTTATATATCTTATTGAATTTATCGTAAATATATATTATCTAAGTATATAGATTCTTTTAAAGTTATAAATCGATTACTTTATACATTTTAAATGTATATATAAATTAGTACTGCTAAAACATTAGTATAATACGAGTATTGGTTGAAAAATTTATATAAAAAAATAAGAAAGTGTTTATTTTAAATTTTTAAACTTCTAATAAAAATAAACTTATTATTTTTAATTAAAATGGCACTCATCATCTATAAGGACGACTATGAACGAAACCACAAAATTGCAATAGAAAATTGAATCTCAGCCAATTAAATTGAATATCCTGTGCACATGCACATATGTACATAAAATATTATAAGTAATATTTGAGAATTTAATATTAAAATATTAGATAATGAACATATTACATTTTTTAAATTTAATCATTAAAAAAAATAAATTAATGATTGTTTATTATCATTAGATAATAGCAGTTTGATTATTATTATTACAAAAATAATTGTTTATAAGATTCTAAAGTTGTTTCACTATGCTATTAAAACAATTTATTAATTGTTTTTAAAGAAACTTTTCATGAGATAATAACAGTTTGATTATGCTCTTTGTTTGGGTTTTTAAATAATGTGATTGTTATATTAAAAATAATCTAATATATATACACTGTAAACTTTTGCAGGGGTTCCACATTTAGTGAAAAGGTGAAATTTGGAGTTTTGAAAAATTGAATCTCGAAGCATTAAGTTTATCTGCAAAAGAGAAAAATTCTGAGATATTATTATTTATTAATCTAGAATTACATGCTTATGGTATCTGGCAATCTCCTCCAGATGGTCGCATGAATTAGAATATTCTAATTATTATGTCATTGTTTCATTAACTTCTATCGTCATTATTTTTTGTTGAATATCTTTCTAATATTCTATAAAAAAATATACAAAAGAAGAAGTGTTGAATGGACTGAAATTAGCTGGCATTAACAAAACCTCCAAGACCCTAATTTGACCAGCATCTTCATCAACGCCGTCTAGTGAAAATCTTGACCTTATTGAGTTGTTTGTGTAAATACAAATTCACGAGTCAACTAAGTCAACCTCTTATATTTTTTCAACAAAAATGTATTTACTATCTTACGAGAGATGGAAGATGCTACAAGTACATAATAAATATACATAGAGGTGTACAAATACTCACATTGGGTGGAGTCCACTTAATTTTTTATTTTTGACAGGAACACTTAATGTGAGTGTTATGTACACCTCTATTTTGAAATATAAGACGTATAAAGATTTTTTAATTTTTTTGAAATATAAGGCGCACTCAAAAATCAAGACAAATTTTTACATTTTTTTTTAAATATATCCTCATTGTGTTGAAATTAAGGAAGTGTGGAGTAGTTGTGATTAGAGTAAATAATGTTAATTTAGTCAATTTATTTATTAATTAATGTCTCCTTAATATTTGTACAATAACCTTAAATGTTTTATATTTCAAAATGGAGGGAGTATATTGCTAACTTCCGTTTTTTTTTTCAAAAACAATGACATGTGAAGAATAACATTTACTTTTTTGAATTAAGTATCATTTTTCAGGAATATGTGCACAATATAAAGTCGCCAAAGCAAACTGCATTTTCCCAAGTGTCATTATTTGAATAATTTTTAGTTACTTTAATTTATTTTATTTTTTCTAGAAACCACTTTAATTAATAATTATAGCCTAATTGTGATGCCATCGCGTGTTCCAAAAATGGGTCAGAGCCCATCACGCGAGCGACGCATGGTGAGACACGTGTGAGAGAAAATAGAAAACATATTGGTCTCTGTTAGTGGACTGGTTTGGTTGTGGGTATGAAGGGGACAAAAATATAACTGGGTCCCACAGCCCACTAACACCCCCTTAATGGGCCACCAATCCCTTGTGGACTTCCGCAGTTAAAAAGGACAAATCAAAGTTACCGTTTTGCCCTTAGACCGAGCTATTTTTAAATCAATCAACTATTAAAACATCTCCAATTTTGAATATCTATTTTGAGGTGAATAGTGTGAAGAAAAGGAATAAAAATATTTTATTTTCAGTGGTTATTGTTAATTGTGGAATAATTTGACACATGTAAGATAATAATTGGTTAGTGAAGAAAAAATATAAAATAAATGATATAATATAATGTAGAAGATGTTTAGAAGTCATTTTACATTTAGAAAGACTTCTACATTTTTGGAATGCCACATTGAATTTTTTAAGCTAGATGGCAATGGAATAGAGCAATTTATATACCATTGGAGATGCTCTTAGCTCAACACACTTGTTAAATATGTATATATATTTCAAAGCATGACATTTATTATGGAAGTATGTAAATTTATACATAAATTCATTGTAATTTATATTCATGTGGTATAATTAGAATAATAAATTTTGAAATTATAAATTGACTCACATTATTTTGAATTGGCATATGCAAGATTTGATTTGAGCTGGGCGGATTTCTCTGATGAACCGTAAAATGGGCGGATTTCTCTGATAAAGTTCTTTCAAAAATGTTAAATATAAATCTTGGATTATTATATGTTTATTATTTTTAAGTTGATTTTTCATATTATTCAATTTCGTGTTGACTAACAAAAATTTGATATTTGATTTTCGTTTTTGCAGATTCTATTTGGTTGGATGATTCAACTAACCATTATTTACCATGGAAGCATACTGGCGTAAAAATCAATAATAATTAGATGTTAGTTAAATAACTTTTTAAAATCATTTTATCGAGTAGAAGATTTGTATATCTTAAATAATAATCTTCGGATTTAGGAATTTCTAGTAGATCTACAACTATATATCAATATTTGACTTCAATACAGATTATATTTGACCTAACTTTAAACAAGTCAAGTAAAATCAACCTAACATGACTGATCAAAACTGTAGATTAAATTACAAATTGCTTTTGTAAACTTGATTTGTGAAATTTGGTAAATGAATGAAGAATTCTAAATTGGCAACACACTTGGATACATTAATAAAAGTGAATGTCAACGACTCAACATATTTCAAAATTAAATTGATAAGAGAATCTATTACTATATAATACGGAGAAGGAAAAATGTTTGAATAAATATTTCATTTCCTGCTTAAACATCATTTTTTCCCTCTCAAATTTTTCGAAAATTACCTGTTTTGGAAATTCTTTTTGAATTTTTTTCATTTATCTCGCCTAACTTAATTTGATTTTGGATGTGATTTATGGAAATCGGATTGTTTTATTTTAGGATAAGATTTGGTTGTTTTTTTGTTAAATTTGTTATAATTCCTTTTCTTTAAGATGAGATGAGATTTGTTACCATTTTTTTAAAATCCGATTTGGTACATTTTTAATTCACTCGCTTTTCCTTTTTTTTTCACGTTTTATTTCACTCGATTTTCCTTTTTTTTTTTGATGGGTTGAGATTTGGTAAATTTTGTATTTTTAATTTTTTTAATTTTAATTCACGTTTTTAATTTTAATTTCACGTTTTGAATTTTTTCCTTTTAATTTTTTTTAATCCGATTTTTTTTTTCAAACATTCGGTAAAGTTTTTTTTATTTTTTTTTCATAATCCCGCCTACATTTCAATTGTAATTTATTTGGACGTATATCATAATCCTTTTTTTTTAATCGATTTGGTAGGAATCGGATATTTTCTTTTTTTTTTGGAAGGGAGTTGATATAAATCGGATAACATCAATTTAAATTAATTAATTATGAAATTTAATTTCCTTTTTTTTTCCAAATCCGATTTATATTATATAGATAGATTTCACTTCCTTTTTTTGTAAGCGATTACCTTTTTTTTTGTAAGCGATTGTTTCAATTAAATGTGCACTAAGATCGGGTTGACCGAATTAAACAATTTTGAATAATATTAAATTAATTGATTACTATTAAATTAATTTTATTTGATTTTCACGTCTAAAATTTTCCAAAATACTATTTTTATTCTTGTGGAAAATGGCGGTTGGATGAAAAAGTCAAATTCAAATTAAAAAAAATTGTTATTTTGAAAAAGATATTTTGTAAACCCTAATTCATAAAAATATGATCAATGATAACTTTAAATACAACGGGTAAATATGGTCAATGATATCATAAATTATATTTTATATTCGATAAGTTTAACTTAATTGATGATTTTGTTTGTTAATATTTGCTTAACTACAAAATATTTTAAAGTTTATAAAGAATCTCATTTTATGTAGGTTCTTGGTATTTTTTTATTTGTACATATTCATTTTTCATCCCATATCCAAATACAAATTTAAATGCGGATCTTACATGTTTATTAGAAATATATGTATATTTTTTCAAAAAGTATGACGATCATATAATTAATTTTATCATATATCATATGTTGGATGTTATTAGTTTGGTTGGGACACTCATTATATTCAAATAAATAATATATAATTTTTCATATTTAGTATTTCTTTTTTTATAATATTAAGATGTTAAACATAAATAACTATGTATAATATAAAGTCTTAGAAAAGGTTTTAAGTAAAAACCCCTCCGTGCAGCGCACGGGATACACACTAGTTTGAGTCGAATACAACAATAAACAATGAAGTTCGGAATTATGGAATTATATGTTTTGAAATAATAACATCATCCGCAATCCTAATCTTGCGTTTACTTTTCTCATTTATGATATCTCATATCTCTTTCTCTTCACATTAAATAACGAATTAAACACGTAAGCATCTAACACTCAATTTGTTGACTGCGTGCTTTGATTTATAAAATAATAAAGAAAAGAAAAAAAGAGAGAGTTGTGCTTCATATTGATAAAATTAGAAGTTGCTATTAAATTCAAAAGTAAAATATTAAAATTTTAATTTGCAATAAAAATAAAACTTATCCCAAAACCCAAATGGTTACACAAAATAGTAAAAAATATTTATAGAAATTCCATCTACATCACATAGGGACTCGACTTTATAAAGTGAGTGAGATTCTTGAACTACCCGACTGTCATCTTCAATACAGTATTCAATATTTAATTTGTAGCACACAACACACATTGTAAATAGACAAAATCGCACTTGCCGGTGACAAGTCTTTCACAAATTTTGTTTTCTTAGAGCAGATTAAAAAAGAACGTTTGTTCACACTATTCCTTGTCCTTACAAACTTATATAAGTTGTTTTTGTTTTGGCAGTTTTCTGAACTTTGTTTCAGAGACATTTAAGAAGAAAAACTGATACTTTATTGTCCCACTTGCCTCGTTTTTCTTCAGAAATAGTATGGTCAGATGCTCTTTTATAGTTTCATTATTTGTGGTGTACAAATTTTAAGCAAAATAATGACTGCTGCATTATTTTACCTACAAATTAAAAGTTACATTTTTATTTTATTGAATGACATGAAACTATTAAATGTCAGGCAGGTGAACACATAAAAAAAAAGGTTGACAATAAGTTATTTTAAAATGGATATTTGTCCCTATGTTAGGGTTATTGTTCCATATATGTTTGTGATAGGGTAAAGTTATATGTTTGGTAAACTAACTGATAAGTTAGTTGATAAATGATATGTAATTTTTGAACTTATAGCTTATGACTTATATCTGAAAAACTAGTTTATATGATAAAAGTGGTTGACAAAATTAGCTGATAAGCTAGTTAAAATAAAATTTCAACAAGTTTAGTTGAAAAATTACCTAAAGAAACTTATGAGATAAGCTTGAGCTTTTTAAAAAACCTCGTCTTACCAAACGAAATTTATTTGAATACAGAAACCTTATAAGCTAACCAAATAAGCTTTAAATTTGTAGAAAATGGTTAGGTATGAATAATGTTATATACGTGTGACTCGATTGGTGAAATAATCTCTATTTCCCCAACGCATGTTTTTTGTTTGCTCAATAAATCTTGTGTGGCAACAAAAGTAGTAAGTGATGTGGATTATTCATGGAATGATCAAAGCCGGCCGGTTTGTATTGTATTATAAATGCATATATCAATGAACTTCAATCAAATGGTTGAAATTTAATTGTGGTTCCTCAAGTGATTATTAGTCTCAAATATAGGTATGAAGTAATTAATTGTTGTAATAGTAGCTTTTC
>BKCP01004960.1:3736832-3752085 GCA_008636005.1 Striga asiatica | reverse complement strand
AAAAGTAGCTTTTCACTCCATAAGTACTATTAACTAAAGTCTTCAATTTCTTGAATTGAATATAATGGATTAGTCTCTTAAGATGTATATACATATAGAGAGAGAGTTTTAATATTTTTAATATCTTATTTTGGAACATAAGACTAAATACACATCTTAGTTAATTTGTCGGTTTTGTTCGGTCTTGCAGTTGTATCCTGAAAAACGGATGTTCATAAATACAAATATGATTTAAAAATTTGTGTTATCACATAGTTGGATTTAATTTTTTTTAACCATCTTAATTTTTTATAGTTTTCCCTTGGACCTATTGAGTTACTTGTAACCTTAGTCAAACCCCACTTGACAATATTCGATCGTAATTTGGATTACTATCACAACAATGGTGGTATAGTTTCTAATTCAAGTGAATTAGACGTAAAGCTGAAAATTTGAGTGGCCTTTAATTTTTACATTAAGTAGAACTACGCAATCGTATTTGGTATTTGGTGGTGTATCCTAAAGTAAAAAATAAAAGTACAAAATTTACCATATTTCAAAGGCACGAAATCATAATAAGAATAATTAACGTGTCTATATATATTATGCTGCTCCACCTTCTTCTCTATATTGCGTCCTCTTTAACCCTACATTAATTATGCAAAGTTATTGGTCATCATTTTAATTCTCAATTAAAGCACCCCACAACAAACAAACAGACTCCTCAATTAGTCAAACTGAACAGAGACCGGCTGCCAGAAAAAAATTAAATTATTTTCTGATGAGTAAAATGGAGAAATTAATTGTCACAGATGGTAATTAACTGAATCTGCGTATGCAGCTACCCACAAACATTCTTGATTTATTTTATTTCCTCGAGTTCAAGTAATTGAATAGACGAACATACTTTTTGAATGAAACGTTATAATTTTATAAATCATACAACATGTTCTTAATTAAAATAACGATTGTTTGTCATAAAAATTAAAGAAATTAATTGTTATTAGAAAAGGTATAACTATCGGGTCAAAATCGATAACTCTAACGAGCTTTAACTCGTTATGCTAGTTGAATATTCAGTGTCATGCATGAATACTCCATCTAAAAATACACATATGATGTAATTAGAGACGTGAACGAGTCGAGTTGAGCTCAAACATTAATTAGGCAAAATTGATGAATCGAGTTCAAACATTAATTAGGCAAAATTGAGCATTAACGACTCAAACTATAGTTTAAGTACTATAATTCTAAGTCCCTCTCCATTAGACTAACTGTATGAGGGATGTTCTTGAATTTCTGGATGATTAAAAAGGGGGCATTTTTCAGATTTATATTTACTGGTCCCTGCAAAAACAAATAACTCTAATTCTGATGAAGAAAAGTAAAGCCAATAATTTTTGCAGGTCAGTTGCAGGACTGGAACCTGTTAATGTTTTAATGCGTCAATTTCAATTATGAAAAAAGGGGTCCATTAACACTATTTACAGCCTTTGTTAAATTGTGGAATTAGAAATAAATAAATTAAATTTGGTCACGTTTTCAATTACTAACAAGTTGAGTGTTTGAGACACATGTGATGACCTCGGAAAATGACAAATTAAATTTTATGACCAAATAAGATCAATTTGCTGATATGGAATTATATTCATTATTTCTTGGTCAATATTTAGGGTTTAGATTTAATTCAATTATAGGGTAAATGTAGAGTAGACTTGAATAGTAACAAGGATTTTTCAAGAGATGGCGTAATTATTGTCTTGTAAGAGAGTGTTTTATCTCTTTTAAAAAGTTTTGTAAAGAGATCTCTACTCAAATTTTTCAATAAAAATATAGTTAAGTATGTTTGATTTAAAATAATTATGCATATCGAGATGACACTCTGATACGTAGATCTAACAATGTATATATTTTTTTTAAAAAAGAACAAATGATTGTTATCATATGAACCAGCTATAATCCAGTATGCATTATATTAATACAAAATTTCTGGCTGTTCTTAAAAAAATAAACTGTTCATAAACGCAAGTCATACAACTCTACCGTGAACTAAAGAGTTCTTCAAGAAATTGAAAATACATAATCAACAAAATATGTAGCATGGTGCTACATAGATAGCGAGTAAGTTTAATATTGGAAGTTATAAAGTAACATCATTTCGTCCACATATAAATAATTAAAATGAATAAAAATAATTGATTATTAAATACCTCACTATACACGGTATCGTTAGAATCTGGATAATTCTTTCACATATAAACTAAGGGAGTGTATTCGTTTGAAATACAATTTTTTTTTTTAATATTTTAGAGATCTTGATCTATTTAATTTATACTTTTATGTCATTTGAGATTTTACAAAAAGTATATAAAATCATTTGGTATTTAACTTATTTAAAATATTGTTAAAACCTTTTAAGATTTGCTTAATTTCAAAATAAAAAATTTTATACGGAATCTCACTCTAAATGTCAACTCTGGACATAAGATTTCATAAATTCCTCCCAAGTTCATTTTATTTTCAACCTAATTATATTTCTAATATCAATTGAAAATAAAAAATAAAAAATAAAGCTGCATGTTCGGGGTGACACAAAAATCTAGTATCATAATTAAGTTTGCAATGATTTTTTAATTAATTGGTATCAATTATCTCATTTGATACTTTATTAGATTGAAATATTGTTAATTAATTAAAAATATCTAATATTATGAACAATAAAAATAAATATGACTACAATGATTAATTTTTAGGGTGAATCTTTAATTTCATTTTAGTATTTTGTGTACAATGTTCCGTGAAGTAAGATAGCAAAAGTGGATCCATAAAAACATAAAACGGATTAATTAAAGATTTTTAATTATAAAACAAGTAAATCCTTTATTAGTGAATCTATATATATATAAAAAGGTTTGCTTATTTTTTTAATATTAACTATTTCTTCAAAAAAAATCTATTTATTATTTCAAGAAATTAATTTAACAATTTATGGTATATATCAAATAATCACTTATGGAAATTGCGACTCATTATTTAAGGAAGTAATTAAGTTATATTTTAAGATACCTTAATTACTTAAATCATGTAAATAAATTAACATATGGTATAAGGCGGACGAATTTATTTTTGGTATTGATGTTGTTTCTATAGGAAATAAATTAATCAATATATAGTATAAAGTTAACAAATTTGTTTAGATTATTTAATGACTGTTTTACGGTAGAAAAATTGTTGATGTTTTTTTTATAGAAAAAACTCTGGTTAATTTTTTTGTATAATTAGCGGTTTTTTTTTATAGAAAAATTTTTGGTCAATTTTTTTTTTGTTTATTTGTATAATTAGCGGGTCTCGATTTAATTCATTTTCTGTTATGACATTTCAAGTAATTTTGTGTGAAATGCACTGTTAATTCCGTGTATTACACGGGTGTTGAATTAGAAAGCTTTTGGAAAAAAATTTAAATTTTATATTTTTTTAAAAACTAAAATAATTTAATTTTATATAAAATATTACTTTGAATTTTAATTAAATTGTCAAATTATATTTTTTTAATCGTAATAATTAAACACTCGTACATTAAATGAAAATGTCAACCCGTGTTGAATCTTTTTACTTATGTCATATAAAAATATCGAGATTATTTATTATTACATAAGTACAAAAATATATATCTTAAACAAATAGAAATAATATGGTGATATGTATATGCATAAGTGTAGAATATGTTTATTTAATATTAAGCAAAATAGATTAATTTATTTACTTAATTAGATGCCTAATACATCAAGTGTCGTACCAATCGTGCTTCACAGTTTTCTAACTTTATATGTAATTTTAGAATTTATATAAATAATTATTTTTTTTATTACATTGACAACATACAAATTAGATTTGAAATAAATATTATTTTTAAAATAATACATACAATTTCTATTACTTTATAATATAATTTATAGTTTTATTTGATATAATTTAATTTAGTTTGATAAAGAAATTTAAATTTTATTTATAAGGAAATATATTACTGTTTTGTATTTTATATATATATATATATAAATAGTAAAATACAAACGGATTTCATAATATCAATTCAAATGCAATACTCTAATTGAAATTTTTTTTTTCTTGACAATATTAACCCTATTTAATGGATGTTATGGAAAACAATGGAGATGGGATATGAAGAGACACTGTATATTAGATGGAGGGTTAAAAATGGAAAAATATGAACAAAATATCTAAAACGACATTTATTTTATCAATGATCAATTAAGCCAAAGTTACAAATAATAAAAATAGGAGGGGGTATATATTATTATATATTTTAGTATGACAAGTGTTACTTGTGCGACTTAATTATAATAAATTTTTTACCTTATAACATATAACTACATTAAACATAAATTTATTAATTGATAAATAATTTTATTTTCTAAATAATTTTAATAAATAATTTTATTATTATTATAAAGATAAATATAATATATTTATTTTATATATACAATATGGATGTCAAATCGAAGCTCATCAAAAGATGATTAATTTAATATATTATATATGTAAAACCGATAAGAAATACAAAAGTTATTAATNAAGAAGGGAACATATTATTCCAAGAATAAGAGACTGTTACGGGGGTGAATATGGAATTATGGGAAATTGAAATAACTTTCTTGGATCCTGAAACTAACAATTTTGCCCTAATTTTCTGCCCATATTTAATCAAAATTGCTGCTGGGCCAAGGATAAAATCATAAAAGGCAACAAGGAATGATGAAAAAGTTGAGGAGGTGAAAACCAAAAGAAAAAGTGGGAGCAAAAAAGAAACCCAAGAAAAATTTAAATAAAGTATAATTAGCGCAGCAGAGCAGACAAAGGTAAAAACAAAATGCAGAGTATTGAGAAGAAAGCAAAAGAGAATCAAAGAGACGGTGTTGTGCGGCTAAACTGTTTTTGAATGAAGTTTGATATTAACAAAAATGGTAACACTCAAATAAGGGGGAAATCAAATAATTAAAAATATCCAAAAAGTTTCACCTAGAAAAAATAAATAAAAATGAATCGTCTTTTATAATTATACATAACCCCTCCAGATTTAAATAACTATGTTTTATGAATTTTTAAATTGCTTTGTGTATATTTTTTGTAATATGTGGTGTTTTTACCACTTTTATTTCAAAATAATTGTATATAAATAAGAAGATAAATAGTTTTTAATTAAAAATGGTGTATTTTTGTAAATTTTGTGTGTTCACCTTTTTCAAAATAATTATATAAATAAGAAATAAAGATAAAATTTTCATTAAAAAGAAAAAAGTGTATTTTTTGTATTATTTTGTTGTTTTTACCACCTTTTTTTCCAAATCAAACATATTAAATAAGAAAATAAAGATAATTTCTTAAAAAAATTATCATTTAAGCTAAAAACACACAATAAAGCACTAAATTTAAAAAAAAAATCGAGATGATTTAATAATATGGAAAAAGTGGAAAACATTGTTACTCTAAATTAATATAACAAACATTAACGTGTAAGAAAAACAAACCATGAATATGCATTTCAATATTTCGTATGTGCACAAATTATCAATTTATAGTAAATTTATTACATTTTTCCTATTGAATATAAAATTATAGTGTGTTTATTTCATAAAGTTGTTAAAAATATGGGTAATATTGATAAGTTGGAAAACTTTATCTGAAAAATTATTTCGAAAATATTGTTTATATTTCTTGAAAAATTTAATATAAGTTCTCTTTTTTAATTCTAATTTACCTTCAGATAATGCTTTGTGGCTTTTCTTCAATTACACTAAACCTTAAGGGCTTCATTTGCAATTAACCCAAAATACTGTTGCTGGTAACTGGTAAGCATCATCTCCCTCCTTTTTCCTTTCTCTCTCTATATCTTCCATCTGTCTCTCTCTTCATGCCAAAAACACAGCCCACTGAGAGAGAGAGAGAGAGAGAAAGAAAGCCAATAATCATCATCATCATGAAACAACACTCTCTGCATCATGCACTCCCAAAAAGCGTAACCAACCATCAAAACCTTCACCACCTTAAATCCTCCACTCCACATTCCCCGCTCATCCCCCACTCTACCGCCACACACCCCAAACCATGACCCTTTTCCCTTCCTTCCTCCTCGCCGTAGCCCTCCTCACCACCACCACCGCCGACCCATCTCCCTCCCTCCAGCTCCTATCCCTTCTCGCCCTGAAATCATCTCTCTCGGATCCCCTGAATTCCTTCCAGACCTGGAACGTGACGACGGCGGCGTCTCCTGTGAACGATTCTTCCCGGCCCGTCGAGTGCTCGTGGCCCGGCGTCGGCTGCAATCTCCTCGGTAACCGTGTTACCAGCCTCGACCTGTCGGGCCGCCACCTCTCCGGCAGTATTCCGGCGGATGTGAAGTATCTGACCCACTTGACGTCTCTGAATCTGAGCTGGAATTCGTTCGATGGCCCGCTCCCCGGCGCCGTTTTCGAGCTCACGAGCCTCAGAACGCTCGACATTAACCACAACCAATTCAACTCGAGCTTCCCGGCCGGAATCTCGAAGCTCGAGTCCCTCGAGTTTTTTAACGCTTTCAGCAACAATTTCTCGGGCCCATTGCCGGAGGAGGTCGTTCTCCTCGAAAACCTAGAGTATCTCAATTTGGGCGGCAGTTACTTCGAGGGAGAAATCCCTTCGAGCTACGGGAAATTCGCGAAGCTGAGGTCTCTGTATCTGAATGGGAACTCGCTGGTGGGCCGGATTCCGTCCGAGCTGGGTTCCTTGCGCCGGCTCGAGCACGTGGAATTGGGGTACAATTTGTATTCCGGTGAAATTCCCCTACAACTCTTCAATTTATCGAAGTTAAGTTATCTGGATTTATCGGGGGCCAATTTATCCGGTCATCTTCCCAATGAGATCGGCAGTGTCGAGAGCCTGCAATTCCTGTTGTTGTTCAATAATAAACTATCGGGCCCAATTCCAGCGAGCTGGGCCCGAATGGTCTCGTTGCAGGTTCTCGATTTGTCGAACAATAATCTCTCAGGTCAAATTCCAACCGGATTTTCAGATTTAAAGGAGCTCACCACGCTGTCCCTGATGAACAACGAGCTGACAGGGGAAATTCCAGAAGGAATTGGCCAGCTCCCAAATTTAGAAATACTCTCCCTCTGGAACAATTCACTTTCTGGTATTTTACCTCAGAGTTTAGGCTCCAATGCCAGGCTACAAAAGCTCGACGTGTCCACGAATTCTCTCTCCGGCCCCATCCCACCCGATCTCTGCCTCAGCAACAACCTCGTCAAGCTCGTTCTCTTTTCCAATCAATTTTCCGGCCAAATCCCACCTTCATTAGCCAACTGCACAGCCCTTTCCCGAGTGAGGATCCAAAATAACCAACTCAACGGGTCAATACCGTCCGGGTTTGGATCCTTGCCCAACCTCACCTACTTCGAGCTGAGCAAGAACAGACTATCCGGCTCAATTCCGAACGACATCGTGAATGCCGAGAGGCTACAGTTCCTCAACATTTCTGAAAACACATTCGATTCAAAACTGCCGGAGAACATATGGAAAGCCCCAGGCCTACAAATTTTCTCGGCAAGCTCGGCCAACCTCACTGGAAAAATTCCGGATTTCATCGTGTGCCGAAATTTCTACAAGATCGAGCTCGACGGGAACAATCTCACCGGCGGCATCCCGTGGGACATTGGCCACTGCGTAAAGCTAATCGCCCTAAACCTTCGCCGGAACTCACTCACCGGAATCATCCCGTGGGAAATATCCACATTGCCCTCAATCACAGACGTCGACCTCTCCCACAACTACCTAACCGGAACCATCCCCTCAAGCTTCGCCAACACCACAACCCTCGAGAACTTCAACGTGTCTTACAATCAGCTGACGGGCCCCATCCCATCCTCAGGCCAGCCATTCGCAGGCCTCCACCCATCCTCGTTCGCCGGCAACCAAGGCCTCTGTGGCTCATCCATAAACATACCCTGCAGAACCGGGCTTTCCGGCGGGCCCTCGGCTGAGGCCACGAATGTCCACCGCAGGCCCAAGAAGACTGCCGGTGCCATTGTCTGGATTGTGGCAGCCGCTTTCGGAGTCGGGCTTTTTGTCCTGATTGCCGGCGGGCGATGCTTCCGGGCAAAGTACGGGCCGAAGCTTCCGGGCTCGGGCCGCCGGGAAGTTGGGCCTTGGCGGCTGACCGCCTTCCAGCGGCTCAACTTCACGGCAGACGATATCTTGAACTGCCTCGACTCGAGTGACAAGGTTCTCGGGATGGGGTCCACTGGCACGGTTTACAAGGCCGAGATGCCAGGTGGCGAGATCATAGCCGTGAAGAGGCTGTGGGCGAAGAACAAGGAGAATATCCGGAGGCGGAGGAGTGGGGTTTTGGCCGAAGTCGATGTTTTGGGGAATGTGAGGCACCGGAATATCGTGAGGCTTTTGGGTTGTTGCAGTAATAATCAGTGCACGATGTTGCTGTACGAATACATGCCGAACGGGAGTTTGGACGATCTTTTGCACGGGAAGAACAAAGCGGAGAATTTGGTGGCGGATTGGGTGACGAGGTACAAGATAGCGTTAGGGGTCGCGCAGGGGATATGCTATCTTCACCATGACTGTGACCCGGTGATCGTGCACCGTGACTTAAAGCCGAGTAACATACTCTTGGATGCTGAGATGGAGGCCCGCGTGGCTGATTTTGGAGTCGCCAAGTTGATCGAGAGCGACGAGTCCATGTCTGTGATCGCAGGGTCGTACGGGTACATTGCACCAGGTATGGTTGATTTTGTTTTGTTTTTTTTGTTTTTTTTTTGGTTTTTATTTTATTTTGCAGATTGTTTGGGATTAGTTGTTGAAAATTTGAGTTATGGGAATGTGAAGTTTGATTCAATCTTTGCTTGAAGGACTTCAATTGATCAAATAGTAAATTTGTGAAAATCATGTTTGTTAATGTAGGAACTTGCTGATAACTGATTCAGAGAGGAATGTGAAATTGTAGTATAAATACTATAATAATGTAGAGGTTGCATTGACTTATTCCTTTCAATTCTTGAAATTTTTACTTACATTTTGTACATTTACTTTTGTTAGGTGAAGTGATGCAGAGATTCTATATTTATTTATATTGAGAAAGTCTTTGTCAAATATTTGGGCATGTAACATAATATTTACATGTTTTGGTTTGTTTAGTCCGTTGTGTAGTAGGGTGACGAAATTATAGTGCGTGGATAATGTGATATATGCCTATTTGCTTCTTTTATGCTGTTAGATCTGTGTAATGTGTTTTTGTCTTGTTGTGGCTTAACAGTTACCATCCTCCCTCCATTGGTTGTATTTAAACTAACAAACTATTTGATCCCTTTTTCTTCTAAATCACAAATATTCATGTTGGTTTGACTAAGTGTTATGTAGTGGGTCTTTGATATAAATAATGCATAAATACCCTAACACTAACAGAATATTTATAAATCTCTTACTAATATTGTATTGAGATTTTTATTTTTTATTTTTTTTGTACTTAACATAACATTTNGAGATTTGGGATGTACTTGAGAGTTTAGATGATTTGAGAAATTTTGAGAAGAAAAGCAAAAGCACAAGAGACATGATTCAAAACAGCACTTAAACTAGTCCTTATGTGTGTGATAGATAATATATATGGGCCTATTATACAACCTTTTTTCAAATTCAAACAGGCAACTGGAATTGCATTTTTTGAGGCCGCCCCACAATTTGGTGTGGTAATAAGAGTAAACAAGACTCGTGGTGGAGCACATCCTATTTCATTCCCTCTCTCTTTTCCCTTTCCTTTTCCTCTTTGCCGCCGTGATTTTCTACTGTTTGAGTGCATCCTCCACTATTGCGCGTGACCTTTTTTATTTCTAGGTGTCCCTTTAATTTTTCACTTTTTTCTTCATACATTTAGACCCCACCAAGATTGTATTAATTTGTGTCATCATTATCTAAACACTAAACACATATGACTTTAAGTGTTTTAGCTTATTAGTGTTCATGATTACTTTCCTTGACTAAATTAGAACTCATCTTCTAACAATTTTGGACTCCTTTATATAATTGGCCAGAATACGCTTATACTTTACAAGTCGACGAGAAGAGCGACATCTACAGCTACGGAGTCGTGCTGATGGAGATTCTCACGGGAAAAAGATCGGTGGATGCAGAATTCGGGGATGGAAATAGTATAGTGGATTGGGTGAAGTCGAAGATGAAAGTGAAAAGTGATTTGATTGATGTGTTGGATAAGAATGCAGGTGCATCTTGTGCTCCAGTGAGGGAGGAGATGATGCTCCTCCTCAGGGTCGCGTTGTTGTGCACGAGCCGTAATCCGGCCGAACGCCCCTCAATGAGAGATGTTGTGTCGATGTTGCAAGAGGCCAAGCCCAAGCGAAAGTTGGCCGGAGGTGATGGAGGATTAATGGGTTGTGATTATGATGACGTGATTGGGGATAGAGATTATCAAGATGTTAAAAAATCGACCGTTGAATGTTGATATATATTTGGATTTTTTTTTTTTCGGGTTTTATTCTTTTTCTTTTTTCTTTTACATTTTCTTTTTGGGTGTGTTTTGGAATTAAGATTGTGGTTATTGGTATAGAAGAAGTTGTTTTTATGTATCTAGTTTGATTTATGAGCTATTCAAGCGTAGGCATTGACATTGACAATGGGTTGATAAAGTACTAGGATTTGTTATTCATGATTAGAGCTGTTACGCTCGTGAGTTCAGTTCGATTCGACTTGGTTCAATTCGTCGAGGTTCGAGTTTTGTTCTGCTCATTTGATGAATGAGCCGAACTCGAACTCACTTAAAACTTCTTTCGTTAACGAGTCGAACTCGACTTGGCTCGTTAAGGTTTAAAAAATGTTTTCTATATATTTTTTATAGTTTGGCTTGTTAAAGTAGAGGTCAACTCGTTAAAGCCCGAACTCGGCTTGTTAAACGAACTCGATTGTATATTTAGTTCGTTATCAAAGACTCAAACCAAAAATTCATATTTATCAACTATATATGATGGAAATGATAGATAGAAAATTTTCAAAAATTATTTTGACTTATATGAAAAGAGTTGAACTAAATCTACTTTTTTAAGTCGTGTTTGTTATATATCATTGTTATTAAAAATACTTAGAACTAGTGATTTTATTCAAGTTAAGTCGCGTAGTTTATATTCAAATTCATGCTTGTTTAATAAACGAGCCGGCCAAATTATAGTTTAATAAATACTTGTTTTTGAGTTAAATTTGAGTTTTGATTGATTTTTTTTAGGTGAATTGATAAACAATCACCCCTTAATCTACTGNCATATTTCTTGTTCCATGCCTTTTCAATTAAAATATAATTTGAATCGAGTCAATTTAGCATGCGTGGGTAAGTGGATTATATAAAAGATCCATATAGATAAAAAGGAATATAAATGAACTTCGTTTCCCCCAAGTAAACTGAGTTGTTTTCATGGTGGTATTTTACCACCCATTATATTCCGAAAATCATATCACGGCTTAACATTAACTGGGTTTACATCTTATAATTTTCTTATAAAAATAAATACCATGTTTTAAATCATATCATATTTATATTATTTTTAAAATATGTTATCTAAGTTTGAAAACATTTATATCTTTTGGAAAAAGTATGGTTTGATGGTTCATGAAAATTACTTTGGATAGGTAAAAAAAATCATTGTTAACGCAATTTAAAAATATTGTTTTCAAATTTAGAACAGAATTAACCGTATATATTATTTTCGAATCAGTGTGCTGATTGAATGAATACCCCACTTTACCAACTTGCTATCATTGTGTGATATTTTTTTTTCCCACTAAAAATCTACAACAGTGTCTACATAATTTGAAACAATTTAATTTCTTTTAAGGGTGCGTAAATTGATTTTTAGTTTGATCCATTACTGAATATTACAAAACTGTAAGAATCACAAAATCCTTTAGGCTCAAAAGTAATTCCATCAACCTATTGTACGCTTACAAATTGCACCAAAAAGATTTCATTAGTTCTTGTGAAGTTGTGATCAAACCTCAATCAATTCCTTGTGCAGTTGAATGTGATGGGCTCTCAAACTTTTCTCTTGAACCTGCATATCATTGCCAAACTTGTTAAGTAAAGAGTTTCTAATATTACATTTGTTGTTTTCATGTAGCATACTCCAATCTCTTTCCTTTTTTAGGAATAAGAATTGAATTTAAATTAAGATTATTACGTGACACAAATATGGGAGGGTAAGAGATTAATTTTATATCTTTGTGGTACCTGCTAACAAAGTAGATACTTCTCAAATTACATCCAAAATTCAGCTGTAAGACTATATGTACGAAATATTGAAATTCGGAATAAAAATATCAAATGAGTTGACCCCTCAAAGTCAAATTTGTGTTATGGAGATGGTGGGATTTATAGTTTTGAAATTCAATTTCTGTAAGATTTTGCTAACTATATCTTTCTTTTTCCCTTTTATTTTTTATTTTTCCTATTTCCATAATTTTTTCCAACTAACGGACCATGATCATTGCCCTTATTTAAGACTAAATGATGGGCCTATAGTCTCCATATAGAGCCCATCAGGCTTGTCAGACTTATATACTTCCTAAGCTTTATTATCTGCAAAAACCTTTGTAGGTTACAATTTTTCATACCTTGGGCCGTTCAATATTATCTACATGCATAATTGACTGAAGTCAGTAGCCACTTTGGTTAATCTAAATTTTCTACAAAATAATTGTTTATATTTAAAATTTTCCAAAATTAATATTATTATTTTTTTAATCAAGCTATAAGTTATTAATTTAATTACCTCTAAGGATGACACCAACATGACCCCTTTTTCCAACTCTTGGAATAAATGCTTCTGCTGCTTTAGCATGACCGATAGCTCCGTCAGTAAAAAACAATTTCTCTCAACCTTTAATTCACAAAAATATATACTAAAATCATCAACTAATTAAGAAAACTTCAACTAATTTCTTCCATTTTTTTTTATTTTTTTTTTTGTAAGTGTTCATAAGTTGCCACTTAACACTGGACCTTTTTTATTATTAGTAATCAAGATAAATCGAACAACTATATAGTTGATCTCAGCAATAGCCGTGTTTTTGCCTTTTCTACCTTGACCCATATGAACTCAAAATTGATATTTTCATTTTTGAAAGACCGTGTTAATTATGAAAAAGAAGAATAAAATTAAAATTAATCTAGCAGTTTGTTATGTTATTTTACCCGCCAATGCATGTCCAGAATCATTGCTTTTATATTGTCCATGACCTCTGTTGCCGTTGATATGGTGTCCTTGACAGACATTATATCTGCCTACAAGTGAAAATTAATAATGAATCACCTAAACATTTCAGTAAAAAAAAATAAATTAACCTTTTGGTCAATTTTACTTATTTAACATGTCCATCCATAAATTAGTCTGTTTTAGCCCGATGATATTTTGCAAATTGATCCTACCGTTGGTGACCTTAGCGCAATTTGATCAAAAATCTTGATGGATTGATAACTCGGCATTTTGGACGATAGGATAGTACATACTAAGTTGCGTACCTCGGCATTTTGGACGAGTGGGAGACACAGTGAAATGGCCGATAATTTTCTGACCATCCTCCCAATGGCTTCAGAGTTCTTGGGCTCCAGCTTGCCCCACTCGTTGAGCAGACTCAGTTCCGAGTTCAGAATATTATACACCTTCATTTGATGTTTCAGCTTTTGGATCATGGCTTTCTCCTCCACCATTAAGTTTCTTATTATCGAAATTCTCACCCACGCGTTCATAAGCTTTTTCTGCGTTCATGCATCATCCATCAATGGTAGCAAAAATATAATTACGGTGTATTTGCTCGTATAATTGAAAAATTCGACCGGATAATTTTCCGGTCCTTTTCTAGAAGCAATATGCTATATAGGCTAGTCCAGCTGTATATATTACCGAACAAGTTATTGTCTGATTTAATTTGTCAAACCTGGTCAAATATGCTAATTTAGCATCAATCCCAAGTAAACAAAGGAGTACTATGTAGTATCAAATATGCACACACAATTCTATATTGTATTTCATGATCTCAATTCTAACAAATATTAAAATATATATAAATCTTATTCATAAAATAAAATAGAACAAAAAGAATGACATATTCCTCTAATGTATGTCACACCTACCAGTCTACCAATAGAGTTTTGGTTTGGTCACCTAATTTAATAATAATCACGGAAAATAAAATATTTGTGTGACGTCAATACCTGAGCCACTCCCTTGACGGCGGCCATCGCGGCCGCCGCTCGAGCATTGGCGAATCTCCACTGTAGCAGCCTGTTATATGCCACCCTGTACCGATGGTACTCTCCTTCCAACGACGGCGACACCTTGTTCTGCCTGAAGAATCTCAAAACACCGCTCATCGTCCCGCCTTTGTTCCCTTCCCTCTTCCCCAAACTCGCCGGAGTTTTCGTCACCGGCGGCGGTGCCGGCGAAGACATCGGCCTCCCAGGGGACAACGCCCACGCAGATGGAGAAGTCGTGGCCGACCTCGATCTCCTCGGCACCTCCAATTTGCTCGTGCTTCGAGGCAAATACGCGGCGAAATTGCCCCCTGAGTCTCCGGCCTTTTTCGTCGAGATTTTCGTTTTCGAGCTTTTCTCGTCCTTTTCGGGTGTTCTGGAAATTTTCGAAACCTTCTTGGGGTGCGTGTCGACCGCGGTGTTCTTGCTCCTGCTCCGGAGCAGGTGCGGCTGATCGCGGCCTCTTACGCCGGCGTGTGGGTGGCGGATGTTATTTGGTTTGTTCATGTTGATGGGTTTGATATACAATTTTTTTCAAGGCAAACGTGAAATTGTGTTTGACTTTTTTTTCTTATATATATAAATGAAATGTGCTTTTTCTATGGATTATACGTATATATATAGTGTTGGTTATTAGTACTATTAGTTTATTACCTAACCGTGACAATTAGTCAAAAAATTGTTTAGAAAGTTGAGAGCACGTTATTGTGATCAACCGTGGGTTACCACAATCTATGTTGTTGATTTCAAGGACTCCACGAACTATATTAACTAATTTGGCTTAATATTTCATTAAGTTGTTCATAAAAGGCGTCACAAAATTTTGATGACATAGTCAAAGATATTTAAAATATTTTCATAAGTCAATGATAATGATAACATATAATCCGATGATCATAAATCTACGTGATTAAATTTATTTTCTTTTTATATAATCGTGACTTCAGGATATGATAA
>BKCP01004960.1:3723566-3736733 GCA_008636005.1 Striga asiatica | reverse complement strand
CTATTTGAGAACGATAAATCAAGTATTTTATTTATTTTAAATGAACACTCAAATTAGTAATGTTAAATAAATGTTTTGAAAAACTGTCAAATTTCATCAACGGCAAAATATCCCCTCTATATATAATTTCAGAATGCGCTGAGTCTACCTGACAAACTCTCATCGGAATCCTATTTGGCAAAATATCATACTTTTGAGTTAGGATTGGGTATAAATTAATATTTGTATTAATTGTATTTCATTTCCTGTTATAACCATTGAATTGTGTTTTAAAAGTTGATAACTTTTGTATTTCTTATCGGTTTTACATATATAATATATCAAATTAATCATCTTTTGATGAGTTTCGATTTGACATCCATATTGTATATATAAAATAACTAAATTATATTTATCTTTATAATAACAATAAAATTATTTATTAAAATTAATTAGAAAATAAAATCATTTATCAATTAATATATTTATGTTTAATGTAGTTATATGTTATAAGGTAGAAAATTTATTATAATATAACACATATAAGTCGCACAAGTAACATGTGTCATACTGAAATATATAATAATATATAATCTCTCCTATATTTTTATTATTTGTCACTTTGGCTTAATCGATCATTGATAAAATAAATGTCGTTTTAGATATTTTGTTCATATTTTTCTATTTTTAACCCTCCATCTAATACACAGTGTCTCTTCATATCCCATCTCATAACATCCATTAAATAGAGTTAACATTGTCAAGAAAAAAAAATCTTAATTAGTGTGTTGTATTTGAATTGATATTATGAAGTCCGTTTGTCTTTTACTATATATATATATATATATATATAATAAAAAATAGTAATATTTATCCTTATAAATAAAATTTAAATTTATTTATCAAACTAAATTAAATTATATCAAATGAAACTATAAGTTATATTATAAAGTAATAGAAATTGGTATGTATTATTTTAAAAATTATTTATTTCAAATCTAATTGGTATGTTGTCAATGTAATAAAAATAAATAATTATTTATATAAATTCTAAAATTACATATAAAGTTAAAAAACTGTGAAGCACGATTGATACGACACTTGATGTGTCAGACATCTAATTAAGTAAAAAAATTAATCTATTTTGCTTAATATTAAATAAACATATTCTACACTTATGCATATACTTATCACCATATTATTTCTATTTATTTAATATATATATTTTTATACTTATGTAATAGTAAATAATATCGATATTTTTATATAATAAAAGTAAAAAAATTCGACACGGGTTGACATTTTCATTTAATGTACGAGTGTTTAATTATTATGATTAAAAAAATATAATTTGACAATTTAATTAAAACCAAAAGTAATGTTTTATATATAATTAAATTATTTTAGTTTTTAAAAAAATAAAAAATTTAATATATTTTACAAAAGCTTTCTAATTCGACACCCGTGTAATACATGGGTATTGTACTAGTTATGTAAGAAAGTCCAATGAATATTCCAACGAATTAATTTTAGATTATAATATATTTCCACAAATTATTAAAATCGTTAGAAAAGTCATGAGGGATATTCATACAGAACTTCCCATACAATTATTCTGTATGAATTTTAATTAAACTCCCATTTATTAAAGAAAACAATTTCCTACTGTATTAGGAATTGAGAAATTGGAATACTAAACACACTTTCATATAATATACCATATAACTATATAAGAATAATAATGAAATAAACCACTTAATAGTCACTACACTAACCCATCAATTTTTATTTGTTGAATTAATTATGTATTTGTGCTGGTTGTGAAGCATCTAACTAATTGTTAAATTGTGCAGAAAGGGGTTTACTTCGGGATATGATTCCCCCAAAAAGTGTATGATTATCAATGATGCGGGTGAAATTTAAGCTCCATGTCATTTGGTAAATTTAGTTTACCGAGACAGAATAAGAAATTGATCCAAGTATCGCTACTTTTATGTAGATTCTGAGGAGTCAAGCCATCGAGTTTCTACATAAGCGACACTCATCCCAGTAGCAGAACCAGAATATCCAGGTGGGGAAGTCTATCTAGTACATTTTTCTGATTAAACACTGTGATATTTTTGTTTGTCGTTATTTGCATGAATTATGTGTTTCCCGTTTTCAGTTACAGTTTTCAATTTTCAATTATATACTGGACGGTTGATCACGTACGGTATGAACAGCTATTTTTGTAGTTGTTCCCAGATCAGATATATTGCATGCTAACTAGTAACCTGAGGGGCAATGCCCCGAGGGGCTAAGTAGACAACAGACAGACAGACAGACAAATAGAAATGAGATTAGATGCACCGTCTCGATGGTTGCCAGAACTTTATATGCACCCTAGACGGGTACGAAACCATTATTTATGTATTATATCTGCTTACAATGGTATATTTTGCTTAATTTGAATGTTCGTACTATATAGACTCCCGATGAGCATGTTGATTATTATTATGCTCATTCCCCACACCAACCTTTCAGGATAAGCAGCTGGATAGGTGACACTGGAGGCAGGGCGGCGTGGTTATCAGTCATATGTTTCAGTCATTTATTTTTCGGACATTGCCATTTTCAATTTCAGTATTATTTTCATCAGACATTTAGCAGTCATTGTCATGTTCAGTTTCAGTATTTTATTTCATGTTGAGACATTGCATGTTTGATGATTGAGTATCATGACATTGAACAATTTGAGACATTTTGCGTGGTAGCATGAGTTTATTTTCCATTAAGAGTTAGAATTTTCAGAAATAAAGAGTTATTATGAGTAACGACCCAAGAAAAAGAATTTTCATGTTTCGAAAAAAGTTTAAATTTACTAGAAAATGTTAGTATTTTCTGAAAATCAAATGTGGGTGTTACACAACTAATCTTACCACATTTTTCAAATTTAACATTGGTTAACCAACTAAATTGGTGTAGTAAGCCAGCGAAATTGCGAATAAGAAATAGAATGATCGCAAAATGAAGTTTTTTGTATTCTTCTCTCCTCGATGAATAAAGATTAGAAGAATCAACATCCCCAAATATCCTAATAGATAATTACAACTTGGCAAATAAAGAAATAAGTAAGAGACATAAATATAAAGCGACTAAATAATTTATATTGGTGTCGGGATTCGATTATGTTTATCCAAAAAGGTTATCGCGAGCTCTTCTTCATCATAAACTCGTTTTGAGCGGATATATTTGTATCCAAACACTTTCTTAGGATCCAATTTTTATTGGAACCTATTGCACAAATTTTTATCTCGTGTACAAGATGCTTATGAAAAGTTAAAGTGTCCAAAGTTGCACAAGGTATTACAAATATCGATGATTCAACATGCTTTTATGAAACTAATGGAGGTTGTAATGACAAGGTATTACAAACATCGATGACCCAACATGCTTTTATGAAACTAATGGAGGTTGTAACAAGAAAGGATTAGCTTTTGGCTTTGGATTGGAGGTACCCTTCTATAGCTCTACATGTTTGATTTCTTGTGCGCTCGACATCCAATGTCCTATCGTATCTTTAACTCGCAACCTCTTCGAGAAACTTTACAACAATAATCCTAATGTGTTTTCTTCAACAGTGGCACCCACCAATCCTAATGATGATTGTAGGGCCTAAGATGACTTTAGAGATGATAATGACATCAGATATGACACGGATGAGTTTTAACAGCTTTTGCTTGTTTGTTTAACTTTAATAGTAAATTGTGGGAATGTTTGATTTTGTGCTTGAAGAACGATGATGGTTATTATTATGACTTGAGATATGATAATACTTTTGACAATTATGATTTATTCGTCGTTGTATTGGAGATGGATGATGATGGTTATCATTGTTATATTGTATTTGTGGTTGGTGAATGATATATTGTGGAATTTGTATTTGTTAGCTCATTTTTATTTACGGTCTTGGTTATTTTAGTTCTAGTACTACAAAGTATTATGAATTCATCAAGTATATCTTAGTCATTTATTGAACATATTACAAGATTCTAAAGATTAATTAAATTGATATTTTTATGAAATCCCAACAGAAATTTCCGCTGGAATTCCCTCTCCACATTCCAGTTCCAATTGTAGTATTACCATTAGAATTCCCAACAACCTTATGCTGTTGGAATGGTTATTGAATTATTTCAACAACTAACGAACATTTGATTGGGTGATGAAATATATGTGGAAGTGAATTTCATAATTTAAGCATTTCAATGGATACATTGGAATGGTGATTGAATTATTTCAACAACCAACGAACATTTGAATGAGTGATGAAATATATGTGGAAGTGACTTTCATAATTTAAGCATTTCAATGGATACATGCCATTGGAATGTCTATAGGATTTTCTCATTGGAATTAGCAATGGATTTGGTTCATTCCGCCGTCTAATTTCCAACGGGCAATTTTATGTTTAAAAAGCAATTTCAATGAAAAATGGAGAAAAATCCAACGAAACTTTTATGTTGGCGTGTACCCTTTTTTTAGTGTTGACTTTTAACAATATTTGGTGGCTCTAGCTTCAATTGTTTGACTTTCAAACATTCGGTCATTCTTGATTTTCTTCAATGCAAGTGAAAAAACTAGAATTGATAAACAATTACTTTTGAGTTGTTAAAAGATAGATGAACTAAAATGTGATGTGTGTTTATTACAATCTCCTCTACCCAATTATCTAAACAAATGATGCTAATATATGAAAAAGATCTATAATTTAAGATCAGAATTTTTTTTTTATTTTTCCTCTTTTCAGTCTCAATTCTTTTCCAACACGGTTAGATATACCTAATCATTATGCATAAATTTTTACAATAGTATTACTATTTAATTATAATATAGCATACTTGACAAAATAAATAAAAATAAAAAACTATGTAAAGATTGAGTGAGTANATTATTCAAATTCTTCATGTGCATTTATAAGTTGGAGTATATTTGGTGTACCCTAATTTTCCCCCCCAAATTGATAAACGAGACACTCTTCCCGCCATTGCCCACAGTACGTGCTGCAGTCAGTCAAAGTGACTGAGCACACAACTGCAGACCTCTCTTGCCTCTCTATGTCGTCGCTTCCTCGTCTTCTTCGACGTTAGGAGGTGAACAAACACCAGAAACCCCAAGCAACTGCGCTACTCTAATGGAGGATTCTAGGGTTTTCTCCGATCCGACCCGTTCGAACCGCCTGCAAGCTGGCATCATCTCCAGAATTCGTCTCGAAAATTTCATGTGCCACAGCAATCTAGAAATCGAGCTCGGCGACTGGGTCAATTTCATTACTGGCCAAAATGGAAGTAATCTCTCTCTCTCTCAACACACGCATGAGCGGCAATTCTCCAACCACCACCCACCCAATTACCATTTTTTAATCAAATTTATTGTGTGACTCTGCCGAATTGTAGGTGGAAAGAGCGCTATATTAACTGCACTCTGTGTGGCATTTGGTAGCCGGGCTCGCGGCACACAAAGAGCCAACACGATGAAAGATTTTATAAAGACTGGCTGCAGGTTATGTTTGAGAATTCAGAATAAGCATTTGAAAATGGGTCATTTGTTTTGCACAGACAGGCTTCTCGTGTGAATTGAATTAGTAGTTTGAAGTTCAAGTATTATGTTTGTAGAATTCAAGTTATGAATGTAGTTAGTGTGAGATTATTAACAAATCTCTGAGCATCTTCAATTTATTTAGCTTTTTTGGATTCAAGTTATCTCTACCTGAACATTTTAATTTAATTTTAGTGTTATTCTCATAGAATGAAATATGCTTGATCNGTATGTGAGTTTGTTAACATTTAAACCATGATAAGCATTCTATTTTAAACAAAATGGGGGGCTATGATCGGAAAACACTTTTATCATATTTATGTAGCCATGCTGTTACAACTGTGATGCGATTTGGTTTAAATTTTCTCTTACTGGCTTGACCATTCAGTGTCTTTATACAGTACTATATCGATTTTAACATTTTGAGGTTTCAATAGTTGGTATAATTTCTGTTCTGTAATCTGAAGGTGTTTGAGCACATGTGCAGTGTGCTTACTTGTGAGCTGTCTCTCTGTTGTCAACGGCTTCAATCCCATGTTTACGTTTCTACTTGCTTTTGCTGCTCATGTAAAATGCTGGTCTCATGTTTGCTTTTCTGAGTTCAAAGTTTTATCTTCCAGATCATTTTCTATGAAGTGTTTTGATCCCCTTGTCTAATATAGTATATTTTCCCATATTCTGTGAATTCAAGGAAACTGCTCTAATGGCGTGCACCAATCAATTAGGAGTACAATTCATGCCACACATTTACTAAGTTTTGCATCTACACGAGGATTTTGTTTTTGTTGCTTAGAATGGCTTACTTATCTGATTTAATTATTTGAAAAGCATGGGCTGAACTTTTAGTTAGTAAGTGAGCTTTGCGTGAGTTTATTTTTGAGAACTATTTGATCATCTTTCCCCACACATTTGATTAACATTGCCTACTTCTATCCATTTTCAGTCATGCACTTGTTCGAGTTGAGATAAAAAATCAAGGAGAAGACTCTTTTAAACCAGAAGTGTATGGCAGCATCATAATAGTGGAGCGCAGAATTTCGGAATCAACCAGTTCCATCTCATTGAGAAATAGTCAAGGTTCTATTCACTGGATCTTTTCTCTCCAACTAATGAACCCAAAGGACCACAATATCATTGCAAAACGATAAGCTATCAACCGCTTCATTACGTAAAAAAGACTGGTGTTCCATTTCTCTTTTTCAATGGAGTGATCATGCGTGTTTAGTCTTGCTGCGTGGCTAACATTTTTATCTTTTCCAATTTTAAATCAACAGAACAAGTATTACTCAGTACATGGACTTTTAGTTCCGATGTTTTATGCCTGCTGGTGGTGTTTTTTAGTTTCTTTTCCATTTATGGGAAAAATATGAATGCCAGAGTGTATAAAAGTTATGAATGCAGAGGAAAATTTGTGGAAACCCTTCCATGATTTTTCCTAATAAAATTAGCTGAGTCTATGAATGTGGATAAAAATTTGTTATAACCCTTCCATGACTTTCCTAATAAAAGTAATTTAGCTTAGTAGGTAAAATTGATTCCTTAAGTAAAGGAGGAAGATGAATTCCAAGCTTTGTGGTGTTAAGACTGAGTAAAAAAGGGAAAACTAGCATGGAAATATCCATGAAACAAAATAAAGCCAGCTGCCTGTTATTGAATTACTCTAGTAAGATTTACATCTTGGTTATTTTCTAATTCTAATTCATAATGACAATATTTTATTTTGAGAACAGTGGTTCATTATTCTTTTTGTTATTGTTTTATTAGCCTGCTTGCCTCCTGTCATGAAGTGAGTTCATAGTAGTTATTCTAAGTTTGTTTGCTCCACCACCTTCTAAGGCAACAACCTAAAAGGAGTGATTTCGGAGTCTTTATTGTGCCATTTAATCATAACATGATGTTTATATTATATATTGACATGCCCCCCTTTTGTGAATGTCCTTGTTTGGACCTGACCCATTTTCTCTTTATATTTTACCTTCTCTGTTGTTCAAAGCTTACAGGTTCTTTATTTTATAACATCCTTGTGACTGTTTGCTTTTAGGTAGGAGGGTTGGTACCAAGAAAGAAGATCTTCGCGAGATAGTGGAACACTTCAATGTGAGTGTTGTTGAACTTCCCCCTTTATGTTTATTCATTTACTTTTGAAATTATATCACAACACATAATACCAGTACTTGACCAATATCCAAAACTTTCTCATTCTCCATAATTTATCCAATTCAACCATCTAGAATGCACTCACCCAGATAGTGAATATGAGGAACAACTTAAAAAATCTAATATTCATGGATATAGAAATGGCAGAAGGGACAAAAAAAAGTTTGCAAAACATCTCAGTTACCTTGGCAATTAGCAATGTTCTAAAAGACATTAGGTGCTCGTTAGGCTGCAAGCACGACCTAGAACCTGCCACCTAGCAGGGATTCATTTTCCAAAATATATTATATTCATAACTCTTGTATTAAATAAATTAAAAAATGGCACCGAAAAAAATTATATGGGTGCTTAAGCGGCGCCTGGATTGCCTAGCAGTCTAGGTCGCCACCTAACCAGCCGAGGTGTGACTTTCTTTGTATACTGGTCGCGTGCTGCAAATTTAAATTTATCATTTTTTCCTCAATAAACCTCAACTAACTAGTAGTAGTGGCAAGTAATGGTCGATCCTCGTGAGTAAGAATTAAATTGTGACTAAAATATTCCTTAGAAAGGACCCTACAAACGAAGTCATCGTGAGGAGCTCTGAGTCCGGCCCCTGGTATGCACTAGGAAAATAATAAAAATTGGGGGATTGATTATAAAACTAAAAATAAGAATAATAAAATAAAATAAAAATAAAATAAAAATCAAATAAATGAGAAGTCCAATTTTCGATTCGGCTATCACCCAATCTAAATCTATCGTTAATTAATTTCAACGCCTTCTTTAAATTGAAAATGAATTATACACCCTAGCTAACAACAAGCTAACTACAAGCTCTGTTATTCGAATTTACCCTTACCGAATATTTAATATTTAATCGAGATAAGTTATTCGACTAAACCTTGGACAACCTAGAACAAACTTTCTAAATTTAATACACTAGCAACATTAATTTCTAGGAAAATAGATTAGTCTAAGCAACAGACGCTAAAACTCGGACAATTAAATATTAATCTTATCTTACGTTCACGCTGCCCTAGAGATGCGCGACTCCTAGTTTACTACTAACGAAACGAGAAAATAACAATTACAATTATGAATATTCAAATTAGTCGGTCTAACTAAATTAACACCCATAATTCATAAATAATATACCCAGATAACATAAATCAATTCATCAACAAAAATAAATACGGCGTCTAAATTAACTTGATAAGTAAATTTCTTCAGTTTATAGACAAATCAAAGTTAGGGTTCAAAGATCTCCTAAAACTAGATAAATATAACTAGCCTAACATAATAATAGGAAATAAATAAGAGAGTAGAATTATCCTCTCGTGTGTAAGCGCGACTTCCCTTCGCGTGTGTAGCCTCTTTCTCTGTCCGTACGTTCCTCTATGTCTGTGTGTGAGTCCCGTTACTCTTTTCTTCTCTCTCTGCATGTTCTCGGTTTTTTATTTCTGTGGGAAATAATTTCCTTCCCTGTGGCTCTCTCCACAAATAAATCCTCCCTCAAAATCCTGAAATTAACAACTCTTCCAAATCAATTTGCCCAAAAAAGAAAGTCTCTTTTTTTTCTTTGACCAAAACGTGACCAGCTCCAATTTGCTCCCTTAAGCCAACAAATCAAGTGATTCTTTTCTTTTCAACATAAGCCCCAATCACATTATTAAAATCAACCAAGCCCACTTTTGACTACAACATAATAGGAAAGATTTGGGTTTTTCTTAATTAAACATTGTTGGGCTTAATTGACCTGGTACGGGGGCCAATAATGACTCGCGTGAATTCTCATCTAATGCTTCGGATCCACAAAACTCTCCCAATATGCTGAAAATAAAAATAAAACACCAAATAAAATAAATTCATCCTAATAATAAATAAGTCGAAAAATATAAACGTGCCAACAAATTAAGCGTATAAAAATACATTGTTAAATATATAAAACGTGCATATTTTTCGACCTATCGGACTGCCTAGGCATTGCCTAACCCGCCTAGATGTCAACTAATCTCCCGAGCGCCTAGAAGGGCTGATGAAAATCGGGGCGCTTGAGTGGTACCTAGCATCTAGGCGTACCCCGATTTTGAGAACTTTGCAATCAGTGGTGTTCATGTTTTGTCTTGTTTTTGCTGTTATCCATCTTGTTTGATCATAAATAATTAAATATAACTTCAACTCTTAAATTTTACAATTTCGTGCTGTGTTGTGCATTCTTGTTTCAGACTATAATTGTGGTTCTAAACATTTTGTTCTACCTTATCATGTTACCTGTTGCCATCCCTAATCCATTTAGCCTTCCACGGATAGACTGGTGTTGGTTAATTTAGTGTTTTGATGTTTCTATTTATTTGGGAAAGGAACTCTCATGTTCTAACATGTATTTGTAACAATTGTACATATTGTTTTTCAGTTTTATCATGACATTTGGTTAAAGTACATCCTGTTTAACCTAACCAGGTAGAATTTCTGCTTCAATTTTATCTCTATTGCTGTCTGCATCATTTTTACCATTTTATCTCTCAAGTTATCTAGAACATATCCACAGGATTTTATGCTGTGGTAAAAGTTCATGTATATGTATAATAGTGACCGTCACGTAACGGACGCATATTTTTCTGTTAAAAAATAATGCAGTGTGACTGTTTACAATGCCATCTTACTGTTTTATGAAAGAAATTGTTGGTAGCTAATACTATGTTGGCGGATACACTCACTCTGAAGAGTGTGTGTGATTGAAGAAAACTTTAGTTGCATGATTTAGGAATTAGGATCTTTTCATGCAATTTTGAATAGTATGGTACCGTACAAGGACTTCATTAATCACAATAAATTTGTTTGCACCCTGCTTTGTGAACATGGCCAAAAAGCCCTAGTTGTCCCCTTGTTTTAGCGTTAGATGGATCACATTGTTTTTGGTATCTATAAGTAACCAGCTTGTAAGTTTAAGGGTTGGTGTTTTAATTCTAACCATTTTTCTTCCAAATTTGGAGATAACGGCTTCTAAATTTGAGAAATAGAGGCAGATTCATAAAGGTTAACCATGCGTTATGTCAGGATTAAGAGTTAATTGAACCTAAATGTTGAATATTAACAAAATTAAAAATGATGATCACCCTGGATCTTATACTTGTTCACCTATTTTTATAGCTCAACCGCAGGTGTACGACTTCTTTTAGAGATAGTGGCAAGCAACGTCGTATCCGTAATCCGTTAGAGACTAAACAATTATTGTATCAAGCACTAGATTATAATAGTGTCAATTTGATTTAGATGAATTATACCCACTAAAAAAAAATTAACAATTAGAAAATTAAAGACACAGACAACAAAGATAAAATCAAGATATGGAACTAGATGCTAAGGTATGCCTTCCATAGATTCTATCTCAAGACATTATCTCAAATTCAACTAATTTCTACCCTATATGAGCAATCACGAAAATATATCGATCCCTCTCCCAAGGCAATTAAATTGTTGATTATCTATTCATGTCAATAATTTTTGTGGAGCTTGAAATCCGGATGTGTGCTGTGGATGTGGATATAGGTGTCGGTTTCTTGTGTCATTACTCCAAGTTAGTTATATCTGTCTTGGTTCAGTGTTTCTTGTGCCATTGCAGATGGACAAAATCTGGCTTAATTTTCTGGTTGGCTCAATTTTCTGGTTGTGATATTTTGTTCCAGCGGTTCCATAGTTTGTCTCCACAAAGCAATAGGGTTATGATTGTTTACCCACATTTGGACTGTGCCTATGTAGATTGATGTAGAGAATCCATGTGTGATCATGACCCAAGACAAGAGCAGAGAATTTTTGCATTCTGGAAATGCGAAAGACAAATTCAAGGTAATGTTCCTCTTCTTCTACTTCTTCTTCTTGCGTGATAGTGATTGTAAGTTTTGATTATACCCAGCATGTAACGCCATGTTTACAGTTTTTTTTCAAGGCAACTCTACTGCAACAAGTGGATGATCTCTTAAAAGGTATTGAGAAGCAAGTAAATGAAGCGAAGGCAATGGTTATGCATTTAGAAGAGTCGCTTAGACCAATATTGAAAGAAATTGACGAATTGCAAGAAAAGATAAAAAGCATGGAATTTGTGGAAGAGATGTCACAACAGTTGCAGTTGTTGAGGATGAAACTAGCATGGTCTCATGTTTATAAGGTTGAAAAATCACTTGAAAAGAAACGCAAGATGATTGAAGATCAGAACAGGAATATATCCAACTTGCAAGCACAAATTGATCTGAAGCATGTAAGTTGCTTGATGTGGTGCCGCTACAAGAATTTTGTATCTTTTTCTTATCTGTTTGTTTGTCTTCACTCTTCAAGCATTTTGAAATTTGAAGCATATTCTATATCATCGTTATTCCCTTATTAACAACCAATGAGTAATGGGGATTGGCTCAGAGGAGCTATGGAAATTTGACTGAGAGAGTGGTCAAGAGAGTAATTGGCTTAGCTTTTAGCCCCTGTATAGTTGGAGAGGGGGACAAGTGAGCTATACTTCCTAGATTTTGATCATCTTTCGACTTCTTTATGGAGATGATCGGCAAAACCACCTTCTTCTGTGTTGTATGCTCCTTGCCCCCTCCCCTCCCCCGAATATAAGATCAGGCAAGCAGGGGTTGTTGGTGCCTGTAGATGCTGGTTCCGCTACAGTCGCTTTTTTTACCAAATTTTGCCCGAGTGGTTTTTTTACCAGAATCTGATCATCGGCTTGGCTGCCTGAGAACTTTTGATTGCTTGATTTTCAGCGCAAGGTTGAAGAAATGAGTGATCAATTGGCCAAGAAGAAAAGTCAAATATTAAATATGATGGATAGGACATCGGAAGTAAGACGGATGAAGGAAGATCTACTGCAAAGTTGTTCAACTGTAAGATGGCTAGTAGATAGTTTCATTTTTCCTTTTTATTATGAACAATCTCTGCTTTTTGTAGATGGATTAACTTTCTTGGATTATCAAATATTATAAGAACTTGAGGTTATCTATTGCACAAATTTCCTGGATTTCTTTGTTGTAAGTCTCTTCAATTTTCTAGACTCTTGATTCTAGATTTCTTTCTCCATGTAATACCTTTTTAGAAACTTTCTTATCTCTCAAGTTTATGTTGATTGAAACTCGTTTTCTAGTCAGTTTTCTTTGTTGCTTTCTTATGTATATTTTTTTCGTGTTCGATTTCTTCTACTCTCAGCATTGTCTTATAACTCAGCTACAGTTTTGCAGTGGTGTTACATTTGAGATTAAGATCTATATTTTTGGATTTTGGTTTTAGGCTGTCAAGGAGAGGGTCGAGCTAGAAAGGGAACAAGACCGCATAGCTCGGCAAATTCAACAGATCAATGAAGAGGTCAAATCGCGTGAGCAACAGATTCATGATTTGCAAGAGCAGTTTGCCAAAACTACACAAGTAATTTAATATACTTGGCTTTTTTTCACCTCAGTTTTTGTGATGCTTCACCTTTTTTTT
>BKCP01004960.1:3704530-3716581 GCA_008636005.1 Striga asiatica | reverse complement strand
AAGAGAGAATGTACTATACATTTAAAAAAGTCTGATATATGTGATCGTTGAAAGGGTTGGTGGTTCGTCCTGTCTACTTACATCTGATACGTAGACATATATGTATAATTTAAAAAATAAGCAGTTCCACTATAAAGCATATGGGAGTTTGATGTATTTGTTGGCCAACTTAAGCATTAACAGTTATTATATAATAAAAGATTGCTTTTATGTCGTACTGTTTCAGCATAATCGTTTTTTAACCTCTAAAAATTAACTAGCGAGCATAACTGGCATGATCAGTTATCCAGGTCTGAAGATATACATGGGACATTAAATATTTGCTAAACATAAATGTGGTTTTATATTTGACAGTACTTCTTATCGTTTACCGCCAAAAGGTTAAGACCAGAATTGTAAGCTTTTCGTTCTTCTGGTGCTTGAACAGGTGGTGAGCGTTCTTTTTCAACATTGTGTTTTGCCCTTGCACTTCACGAGATGACAGAAGCCCCCTTCCGTGCAATGGACGAGTTTGATGTTTTTATGGTATTATTCTCTAACTGAAACTCTCAGTTATGTGTACGAAGGTGGTTTTAATTATATGATTGGTAGGATCATTTTATTCTTTTCTATATAACACAGCCTTTTGAAGTTGAGCTTGGTATGCTCTCAGTCTAATTTAATTAGTCTGAAGATTAAGATACAAGGACAGCTAGTGAATCCTTTTGAATACCAATTCCTATTGAAAGCATACAGAAACATGGGGAGAGTACTCCAAAATCACATTTGCTTATATATGTCTGTCGTCAATTTGGTCTATTCTAACTTTCAGAAAGAGAGTTTGATACAATTTAGCCATATTATGGCTTTTGGGCCTAGTACTTCACCATATTCTGGTTTGTGGTTCGAGCCCCTTTTGGTTCAACCTTTTAATCATAAAACTTAATAGGGATTCAAACTCTCAAATGAATAAATGCCAAACACGTTTATGCGTAAAATTTTGGAATAAATGCAAAACCTGGGAAGCTTTTGGAACTGATCAGTATGTGAAGAATGTGAGAGATCACAACTGGTATTGTACAACTCAACTGAAGTCCTTATTTTAGTTTCATGTTAGCTGGTGTAATGTGGTGTCACAAGGCAGCGAGTTTGATGTACTTTTATATATTCTTTTTTAATGGCGGGAGCAAAATATTCAGCAAACAGGATGATTTTTGTTTCATCTGCAGGATGCTGTAAGCAGAAAAATCAGCTTGGACGCTGTGGTTGATTTTGCATTGTCTCAAGGTTCCCAATGGATTTTTATAACCCCTCATGACATCAGGTATCTATATTGCATAATTAACCTTAAACCCATTTTCAGCTTTACACAGCTGATTTTTTGCACTCGTCCGACAAAAGTTTGGAAAACTCTGAATGCTATCCCATTTTAGATAACTCTACATTCTTGAGTGATTTTTATATAAACACTGGAGCATTAATGGTGTGCGTTTTGTTCAAATGATTCAGCATGGTGAAAAATGATGAGAAGATAAAGAAGCAGCAAATGGCAGCGCCTCGTGGATGACTATTCTTATCCACTCTTTTGTTTTCTGTGAAGTGTGCTATTTATTCATCCAATCTAATCTTAAAAGGTATTCTGACGAACAGAATTCTTTAGCTCTGCCATTATATGATTTCACTGAAAAGATTCTTCTCCACAGTTATTGACCCGGGACAATTTTACAACTATGTGAAGAACCCGGTTTTCAGAATTAATCGTGTGTAAAAAGCTTATTTATGCGGAGCTGCTGCCCATCAACAATCTCAAGTCAGCCCTGCAAATATTTTCATATTCACTATTTATGGTGCTTTTTTCTTTTTTAATGCACATATCAATAGGACATTGACATGGCGTGTGCCAGCAAGTAGTTGCATTTTGTTTGACAAATTGATATCTCCATTCAGTACTTTTTGTGGACAGCTCAATAATAAGGTTATCAAAGTATCCGTACCAATACATTTTCCAGTTTTTCTCGACTGTAAAATGATTCTGAAGTTGATGACTAAAGTTGGTGAAGGAGTAACACAAAATGAAAGAATGAAATGCTGATGGGATTTGGTCATGCAAACATGGTCTTAATGGTTTTGTACAAGAATAGGCAAGGGCAAGGCCAAAGGCCAATGTTCAAACTTTTGCACAACTCTAACAGGTACCTGTGTAGGGGACACTTTACAGATATGGAAATCTTGGTACACATTATTAGAGTATTCATTGTTAGAGAATGTGTTGAAGTATTAAATTGCTATTGGACTTCAATCCGGCTTTGATACCACTTAACTAGAGAAAGCACTTCTAACACTTCCAAATGACAAATTCCCTATTATTTTACATGTTGATATCAAAGTATTGCGACTGTTATAATAATTTTTGGTGAACTACAANAGCTACTGAGTTGTCCCTACTATTATTATACAAGTTGATATCAAAGTATTGCGAATGTTATAATACTTTTTTTGTGAATAGGTACAATGATTTTTTTTTTTCCTATTTTAACCCAAAATTAAGAGATATTGAGTTGTCCGTAATTGAAATTATGGAGCCGCAAGGCCCGCAACAAAAGGCGCAAACATGAGAAAATAAGAAATGAATAATCAGTTCCAGTGGACCTCCCACAGTGGAAACTGAACCATTTTTTTTTTTCTCAAACGACACACACTTACCCATAAGAGCCTCCACCCACAAAAGGGACAACTTTACATTTTTCTCTTACATGTTTTCTTTAAATGAAAATAAACTTCTCTTACATTTTTTCTTTAAATCAGTATAATTTTTAATAGGTAACACCCTCTTGTATTTCTTTTCTTTAAAGTATCTATCTTATAAGATATTTGAAATTATAAAATATTTATCTAACTTAAATATCTTAAGTTATAAATGCGGGTGGTTATAAATATTTTATAATTCAAAAATATCTTATAACTTATAAGCTAGATACGGGTGGGATTTTAAAACTGAAAACCACAAAACCAAACTTGATCGAACCAAAAAAAAAGAAAAGGATTTAGTCAGTTATTGTCTAATATGCGATGAATTTATCGGTTTGGTTTTTATCCTTCTTTTTCGGTTCCGGTTTTAGATTCTTTTTCTAAGATCTTTAAAAAACCGAAGAACCGTAGATATAAGTTGAATTCATAAGGCTCATCCGACCATTTGTTCACGAAGAGGACTTAAGCCCAATCAGCCCAAATATTTTTGTGTCAAAGGATTATTTTCTTTTTTTTTTTTGTTTTTCACCTTAGCATGTCTAAATCCTATCAAATGAAACTAGTGTGTAGTCCGTGCGATGCACGGGTAACAATATTAAATAATAATTATAAATTAAGGATGATGGTAAACAATATTAATCAATAATTATAAATTAAAGATGTAGAGTTATATGTGATATAATTTGTCTTATATAAGTTGTAAACAATACAAAATTTTCTAGTATAAAAAAATAAAAATATATGGTTGAAATATTAAAAGTACTTAAGATATTATATAACGTATGTAAAAGTATCTAAAATTTTATATATCATTAGTGAAATATGTTAAGTCATCTAAATTTTACTAAACTATTTTGTAAAGAAGACATGTCTAAAACTATTTAAAAAGATGTGACGCCACCTCAAATTTTCTAAATTATTTTTAAAAAAAATATCTAAAAATACTTAAATTTAACATATGTATATGCATTGTGTATATAGATAGAATGTGTAAAATAAGTATCTAAACAATATGCTTAAAACTATATTAAATATTATGAGCCTAACATATTATCTCACCCTAAATTTGTTGATAGAATATAAAAAATAGTTTTTTTAAGTACTTACGTTACAAAGTAATTCAAAATTTGGGAGTTTTTAATACGCTTCGAATTTCAATTGAAGGTTTGAAAAAAATGGTATTGAAAATCGGGAGAACCACAAAATTTTAGGATGAATGTTGATGGCTTACGGAATAAGAGAAATGCTAAGCTAGTGTACAATTCGGTTGACAATACAAGTAAAAAACCTTCCACAAAAATAAAAAATTACTTGTGTTGTCAACCTAGTTGTACACTAAGTTGGCTATATATAATTTTTCATGGAATAAAGAGCTATCTAATATTATTGGTCCGATTTTTCAGGTGTATGGAATAAAGAGCTGCCTAATAGTCCGATTTTTCAGACTTTCTTACGTGTATGAATTCGATTTCAATAAGAACCAAAACCCAATATTTTAGGATTTTCATTAAACGCTATTGATTTAAAAAATTAAAAAGTTTCCAAAAGTAGTATGAATTAAATGCTGTGTGAAAATCTTGCTAACTATTCTTGGTAACTTTATCCTAGTCCGACTCCAACAGAACACTTCTTGCAACCCATCGCCACCTTGTCGCCTAACATCAATTCGACCTAATCTCCTTTCTTATGTTTTCCGAGACTGAGAGCTAAAGAGGATCTGCAAATTCATCCCCTTTCCCCCTTCTTCGTTTCCCTACACCGCCTACCGCTTGCAACCCGCCGTCATTGGCCGGCGAGACTCATAGACACATATCAATAGTCGATCTGCAGTTTCAATGAGAGAAAATGAAAGGATTGTAAAAATTAATGAACCCATGAACATAAGAGGGCAAGACGAAGTTTGGTGGGTACGTGAATTTGAGAATCTGTTTGATATGTTTGAGTGTGTGTATTTTTTATTTTGTTAATTAGTTTTGGTTACATGATATCGGGTTCTACTGTATTTGTTACTTTTGTTTTTTAAAGTTTCGTTCTAAAAAAATTTACAATCAATTTATTAAATAATCGAGAGACCGAACCGGTTTTGAACGGTACGGTTCCTTAGAATTTTGTCACACTAATCGAACGGAAAATATCTTTGAAAAAATGGTTCTGTTTCATCAAAACTTATATAGAAACCGAACTGGTTCCACCCCTAAGTCTAACTACTCCGAACTACATTAATAACATACGAAATTACGAAATACACAAATCGACATATAAAGTATATTCATTTGAAATTTTGAGCAACTTTTTTAAATTTTTTTAAATTTGATACTTCTTAGATTTTCAAATAGAAGGAATCTTGTGAAACTTTATTCTTTTGAAATCTTAACAAATTTTAAATTTTTTTAACAAAATATAGTCTTAAATAAGTTAAATATCTCATAATAATATTGTTTAAAATCTCAAATAAATACATGAAATTTTTTAAAATTATTAAAAAGCCCTAATTAAATATATCAAGATTTATGGAATTTTGAAAAATCTTTAGAATGAATGCATCTTAAATACGAGATTGCAGGGGCGAAACTACATGTTGATCTAGGGTGGCAGTTGCCCCCCTAAAATTTTAATTTTTTTTACTATTATAATTAAAAATTTGAATTTATCTCCTTCTTAAATTATTTTTTGCACCCCCAATTTTTTTGTCACGTCTTTTGCCCCCTCTCAATTATTTTCCTGGTTTCGCCCAGCGATATTGGGACATGTTTTGATTTTTGAAGGAGGGGGAACATCTTACATCTATTTATTATTTTATAGTACTTTTTTTAAAAAGAAAAAATGAAACAAAACAATTTTTTTCATCTCAATTATCATTTCACTAACCAAAACGAACAAAAAATTTTGAAACTACATGTATTATGCAATCGAATTTTCAATTTTCAATTGATTTTATAAATATCATCTCCAAAACAAAAGGATATTATGTGTACACAGTAGAAATTTCTCCTTCGCATGTCACTTGCAGCGGAGTAATTTAGAAGGTGAATCAGAGAAGAACAATTAGGAAAAGCAGAAATTAGAGAAGAAAAAAATGAGAAAGGATAAAGGAGTTGCAGCAAGTCCCAGCAATGAAGAAGAAGAACAACATGCAGAGGGAGAATATTATGACCATCAGAACAAAATCGCCATCCCATTCTCCACTCGCAATGCTTCTTCCAAATATGATTTTGTTAAGGTTCGGATTGGATCATAATATCTTAGTCCTCTGCTCTTATTCCCTAATTTTAATTCTCAAAATCATGTTCAAATCCTGTTTTTGTCTCAATCAAAAGTTCTTTTTTTTTTTTTTAAAAAAAAAAATCTTATTGTTACTATTAATTTCAGGTGAAGGTGTGGTTGGGTGATAATGCCGATCATTATTACGTGCTCTCCCGATTTTTGCTTAGCAGAATGTTGACTGTTACCAAGGTTGAAACTTTTTTGTTAATTGTGTTTTATTTCAGTGCTGTTTATGGTGCTAAGCTGTGTAGAATTAACCATGACTTGTTCTGATTACTGTTTTATTACCTCACAAATTGCAGATTCCAAATCACGTAGCTATTAAGATTGCTCTTGAGCTGAAAAAGCTGCTTATAGATAACAGCCTTCTGGACGTGTATGTTCGATGCTCGTTGAAGTCTGTTTATATATGTAATCTTATTTGGAAGTTGCATACTCATTTGTGATGTTTACATTTTAAGTTAATTGTTTTGCAGCTCGCAATCTGACCTTGAAGCGAACTTATTCAAGGTGTGTTACCTTATCTGTTTCTGATATTTAGAACTTTTTGGCTATTGAGTTTTATGTCAATTTATTTTGGATATTTATGATACCTGATTTTTAAGTGGTTTAGTGAATTCAATATGCATGTAAAAATTTCAAGTAGTTGATTGCATTACTTGGAATAGTATAAACAAATGCATATGGATTGTTTAGTTGCAATATAGTCTCAAAGTCAAAAGTGAAAAGCTTGATTATGCTGCATGGCCGTCAATTGACATGTTGTCCGAAGCAAAATGACTCTTCTTGCATCAATTTTAGTTTCACCGTTCAGATAAATTGTGATGCCTGAGTCAGTTAGTACTTGCACTATGCACGTGAAAAGCTATTTTAGTTGTTTGTATTGGTTGGAGTGTTATTGGCAAATATATTTGTTCCATATTTAGTTGTAATGTAGTCTTGGCGGGCAGAGATGAATCTTGATAACATGTTGCGTTATTGCCTTTTGACATAATTTTCTGAGGCAAACTGTATTTGTTAGTGGTAAATAATGAATCGGACTCTTATCCAAATCTTTTTGGCTATCACTGTGATCTGGTCTGCTTTACAATTCGCCTGGTGACAAGTATTGTGCAGCTGATATTGGTTGCCCATATTTTGACATATTTGTTGTGCTTGATTCACACGTTTATTAGTGCAGCTTTGCTATTGTTTGCCCATATTTCGATATCTTTGTTTTGCTTGATTCGCACATTTATTATTGCAGCTTTGATCTTTCCTGGAAATTTGAACCTGTTTTCTTTTTTCTTTCTTTATAATTTTTATAAATGTACTTTTTTGTATCTTAATATTTTCTTTTATGTCGTCTTGGATATTTTGCTCATTTCTTGGTAGCTCATGGAGAGACGAGGCTATGGGGAAGAATATATAAATAGATATAAAATGATGACAAGGTTAGTAACTTTTTGCTCTTAAGTTTATGGTAATATCATAAAAGGAATACCCAAACTGATTTTTACTAGTTCAGGATCTGGGTTTTTGACATTTATGGGTCTATTTCGCGGTATTGTGAGAAATTTATTTTTCGTGTGTTTCTGGGAAAAACATATTTGAATGAGTTATATCAGATGTTTTATCCTGCATTTGGCTGAATCATTTCCTAATTGCAATTTAGAAGTCTTTCTTGTTGAGTTCGAAATGATTAGTAGTGTTTTATAGCAATTGTTGGTAAACTATATATTATATATGGCTTTGTTTAAAGATATATTTTTATACTTGCATATTCATTAGAATGAATCAATATATTAATTTATTCATGTAATGGTCGGAAGATATATAATGATGTGGTATTCAGAAATAAAAGTTCATTTTAGGAGATACTTTGCGAGAACACTTACTGTATGTCTTTTGTCATAGGAAAAAATGGATTTACGAAAAAGAAACAAATTATTACCGTTCCATGGATGGGGAGGGGAGAATAAATGTTGAAACTATGGGTGCATATACTGATACTGCTTCTCCACTAGTTTTGACATTTCAATTTGCTTTATACTTTTTAGATTTCACCATCAAAGAGTACCACTAGTTATTCTTGTATGTGGTACTGCATGTGTTGGAAAGTCCACTATTGCTACTCAACTTGCACAAAGGCTAAACCTGCCAAATGTTTTGCAGGTAAACCTCTTGTTCTTTTAGATATTAGCTATATATACATGGATCTCTCATCAAGAGCCACTATCAGCTTGTTATGCTTTAGTATTTGTTTCATCCTAACTCTTATTTTATATTATCTTATTTTGCAGACAGATATGGTGTATGAATTGCTGCGCACTGCAACAGAGTATGAAACACGTTAACTTTCTTTTAGAATAATAACCTGGCAACTGTCTTTAAAACTCAGACTGACAGATATATTGAGTTAATACCAGTACAGTACCCGTGCGATGCACGGGACTTTATTATTTCAGTCCTTTTCAAAAAGCAATTTTGTATTTAAATTCAAATTACATAATAAAGCATCGATCGTTGATTATAATTAAACCTACTTATTATGAGATACGTGTAATTATTTATATTAATCATGTTGGAGTTTTAAAATATGAATGTTTTTGAAAAATGTGGGCTTAAAAAAGTTCTTATCGGCTCAATTTACAATGTTGGCTTCGAAAGTTCATAACGGCCCAAACAAAACAGAAAAAAATAATCCATTGATCCAGATTAGTCAACGCAAATCGACAATTTAGATTACACTGAATATTGTATAAGTAGTGAAATTATCGGACCAAGGGCTTCATTTCTTCCTTCATTTTTCGCCACTTCAAGTTTCTTCTTTCGTCTTTTTTCATCGATCTTCTTCCAACTTTTCCGTTAGGGTCATATAAATACATATTCTTTTTTGGTTTTCATTTAATCGATGCTTTAAATTAGTTTTAGGTGTCTTGCACGAAACAAAATATGAATTGTTCAATTTGAGTTTTTTATTTTCGATTTTTGTAGTTTTATGTTCGAAATTTTTGGTTTATACAATTAATCAAAAGAATCCTTCGAATTTGAGTGTGTGCCGGTAGATTTTATTAATTTTAGTTGTTTTGCCCGAAAAAGAAATGTGCAATTTTTAATTTTAAGGTTTTTATGTTCGATTTTTGTACTTTTATGTTCGGATTTTTTGGGTATTTACGATTAGTCAAAAGAACTCTTAGAATTTGAGTGTGTGTCGATAGATTTGTTATTTTTTTGATCGGCAAAATTATTTTGTTACACAAAATTTTTTTGTCGTCCAAATGATTTTTTTTCTTTTAAAATTCAACTCGGCTGAAAACATACAAATCTGACAATTAGTTATGTGATATCATTGATTTTGAGGAATTGCACACAATTATTATGGGTTATGAACTTGCAAGTTTTTTTTGCCCAAATTAATGAATGTTGATATCAAATTATTTTAAAAAGAATTGGTATTGAAATAAAACTCAAATTTTGAAAAGCATTAGGGTCTTAAAAATACATATTATTTTTTAGTTTTCATTTAATCGATGCTTTAAATTAGTTTTAGGTGTTTTGCACGAAACAAAATATGGATTTTTCAATTTGAGGTTTTTATTTTCGATTTTGTAGTTTTATGTTCGAATTTTTTGGTTTTTACAATTAATCAAAAGAATCCTTCGAATTTGAGAGTGCGTCGGTAGATTTTGTTAATTTTAGTTGTTTTGCCCGAAAAAGAAATGTGCAATTTTTAATTTAAGGTTTTTATGTTCGATTTTTGTACTTTTATGTTCGGATTTTTTGGGTGTTTACGATTAGTAAAAAAAACTCTTAGAATTTGAGTGTGTGTCGATAGATTTGTTATTTTTTTTATCGGCAAAATTATTTTGTTACACAAAATTTTTTGGCGTCCAAATGATTTTTTTTTTTCTTTTAAAACTCAACTCAGCTGAAAACATACAAATCTGACAATTAATTATGTGATATGATGAATTGAACACAATTATTATGGTTATGAACTTGCACCTTTTTTTTTTGCCCAAATTAATGAATGTTGATATCAATTAATTTTAAAAAGGATTGGTATTGAAATAAAACTCAAATTTTTAAAAGCATTATTTGTACCAAAATTGAGCAATTTGGTTACCAAAACTGAGTATAGGCATATTTAAATGGTTTTCTCATTTAATAAATAGAAAATAAAAACAAAACTTGCCCAAAATGGTATGCAATTAATGTTGCCAGATTTTTTTTGCTTACTATTTTTGGTAAATAGTAATTCTTATTATATATAGATATATAGATTATGCATGTTTGATATAAAGGAATGGATGAGTGATAGCCCAGTTTTTAATTAAAGAAGGCTTGTTTTATCCGTTTGAAAATACGCTCGTCAATGCATATGTATTCTTATATGGTGACACGAGAGCCTTGCATTATGTATCATATTGATTCTTTTGAGAACTCTTGCAATGTCCACTGCAAGTTATTTTTTGCTCACTCGAATGTATGCCATGAATATCCATTGTGGAGGAATTTGTGCCATGACCTTATGGTCTCAGATTATTGACATGCCTGCTACTCCGTAACAGTGCACCATTAACATCTTCTCCTGTTTGGGCACGAGATTTCAGCTCCTCCGAGGAGCTAATAACTGAATTTTGTAGAGAATGTCGGATTGTCCGTAAAGGTAAATTCAAGAGATCCTCTGTTTAACTGTGAGACACTTGAAGGACTCTGACGAGTTATCAAGTTGTTTTCCCCATAGGTTTGGCTGGTGATTTGAAGAAAGCAATGAAGGATGGAAAACCAATTATTATTGAGGTGAGTTGCATCCTGCTTTAATGCACTCCGTGGATTTTTATGCTGATAATTATCTTTTCTTGTTTGATATTGAGAACAGAACCATTCACATTGTTTTCTTAATTGTGTTCTGAGGTTGGAAAGACTAACTAGAATGCGCAACACTTTATACTTGAGCATTCATACTAAGATAAATATGTTCATACACTTTGGTTATGTGAAAAATGGGAACTGATGGAAGAATCAGGCCATAGCCTTTGTTTGTCGTGGTCAGTTTACTCTGTGCTGAATGGAAGATAGAATTTTATTATTCTATGCACTATACAGGACAAGTTAATGGAATTTGCATCAGCCTCTGTAAGTGGAAAATATAGGGTTATTTAACCTTTTCCAAGGGATGTAATGTCTTCATACTCACGGGAAACTGGACTCTTCCAAACAAAATCTGATTGCCGATTTAACTGTCAGTCTGGTCTGTGAGGACTCAGTTTCTGAACTTATACAGAATCACTGAAGTATTGCTGATGTGACACATTTATGCATTCTTCCATGGTCACGCAACATTATTAAGTATTGTGGGGCGTCTTCGATATTATGTATGCTAAAAAATAATAACTTGTAATCTAGAACCCTCAACAACCAACGTGAGATCCACAGCTGGTTTCTCATGCATGCAATCGGGGAATACTTTGGCTTGCACCGAAGTTTCCTCAAGTGTGGAGCAGATACTTGATTGTTGGGGAAAAAAAATTATTTGATTAACTGAACCAAAGCAGACTGCAGTAAAAGAAACCTGCAAATTTTGGAACTATGAAACCTAAACATTTGAAGCAAAACCGCACAGTCAATGACTTGTGAATATATCTTGATTATGGCTGCTTGAATGGAAAAAAAGAAATACAAGGTCCACCTTAAACCATTAATTTCTGAATGGAGCAAAATGTTTAATCCATATTTGCTTATCTCACATTTTGAGATGTCTAATACTATTTCTTATTCATCAAAGACAAAAGCCTACAAGAAACGAAGAAGATATTTGAGGTCATACTTCTGATTATCTGTTGATAAAAACAGTATCACTGTCACTTAGGGGTGGGGAAAAGAAGAAAACAAAAATAGTGGATAGAAAAATGGAACAGACAGTTTTAGGTTTGTCTTCAAAAGTGAGTACTGGAAACAAGTGATGACTTCCATCTATCTAGATGGAAGAAAAGCAGTATTTATTGTTGCATCCAGGTGTCATCATGGTAAGGTCTTCCTAGGAGTGAAATCTATTCCGGTGGGTTGTGTGTGTGT
>BKCP01004960.1:3641799-3698432 GCA_008636005.1 Striga asiatica | reverse complement strand
TATATATATATATATATATATATATACATATATATATATATATATATATACATATATAGGGGCAGATCAAATGCGACCAGCTCTTAAAATGCGGACAGCTCTTAGCAACTACAGACAACTAACCTAGCAACTACAGAGAACTAACCTAGCAACTAAAGAGAACTAACCTAGCAACTACAGAGGGGTTAGTTTCTGGGATGAATGGTGGGTAGGTGATAGGCCGTTGTCTAGGGATAGACAGGTGTCACATTCTCCCTTCCTGCTTGTGAGCGACCTTTGGACGGACGGGTCGAGGGATAGGGGAAAGCTAGATAGGGAGTTGGGCTCTGGGGCGGGTTTTAGCGAGAGTTTCTTAGATCAGATCCAGTAGATCCCCATCTTGGGGGACGGTTCGGATGGCATGAGGTGGAGACTTACATCATCGGGTGTGTTTTCTACTACCTCGGCTTGGGAGCAGATCAGGCTGAGAGATCGGCCTAATCTTCTCTTCGAGGCCATCTGGAGCGACCTTTTCACCCCTACCAATTCCGTATTCCTTTGGCGCCTCTTCTTGCGCTGGATACCCGTGGACACTGTGTTACACGCAAAGGGGATCTCCTTCCCCTCTCGATGTGTGTGTTGTTCTGAGACTGGACGCCATGAGACCGAGACCTTTACCCACCTTTTTCTAGAGAGTGAGATTGTGAGGAGAGTGTGGGAGCATTTTGCCACCTGGACACATATATCCCTACCCACCACAGACAGTTTCTTTGAGCTCCTGAGTTTTTCTCACAGAGCACACACCTTAGACACGTGGGCTTCCTCATTCCTTGTATGATCCTTTGGTTCACCGGGACAGAGAGGAATAGTGCGAAGCATAGGGATATTACTTTCTTGTTTTCTCACATTGTTTTGCAGGTAGAGAGACATATTTCACTTCTCATAGCATTGGGCAGGCTCAAGGCCCGAGACTGGACAGGCTGCACGCCACCACACCGCTATATGGTGGTTTCCCCACCACCTGTTCGGCGCCCTCGGCCCAGAGCTGTTGTTTGGCTTCGACCCGACTCTCCGTGGGTCAAGTTGAATATTGATGGCTCATTTGATCACCATACCAGAGCTGCTGGAGGAGGAGGCTTGATCCGGGACCATAGCGGCGCACTTATCACTGCCTTTCACGCGCCCCTTCAGGCCTCCTCGAGTTACGACGCAGAGATTCAGGCATTACAGATTGGCCTTCAGATTGTTGTCCACCTCTCTAGTCATATATGGATCGAGCTGGATGCTGTGGCTGTCGCCACCCTCCTGACTTCAGGCCATCAGGGCTTGTGGCAGATTCAGCATCCGCTTATGCGCATTAAAGCTCTACTTCAGTCTGTTCATCACAGGATCACACACATTTTCCGTGAGGGGAACAGACCTGCTGACTACCTTGCCAGCCTTGGCGCCACCATACCCGATACACAAACATTCCAGACCGACACTGCTCCACTCCGCCTTCCCACGCTTGTACGGATGAACCAGCTTGGATACCCATCTTACCGCTTTCAGTAGATTAGGTTTATTGTTTTCATTTGATTAGATTTTCATTTTATTTTTGGGCACCTGTTAGCCCGTAGACAGAATTTGTATTTTCTTTTTATTTGTTTTGCTTGTGAGACCTTGTAGACTGTTGATATTTTGGGCCCCCGTTTTGGGGTCTTGATCTATGCACAGGTTGGGGATCCAGCCCAATCCCACGCCCTCCCGGGGCGTTGTTTGTTAAAAAAAAAAAAACTAGCAACTACAGAGAACTAACCTAGCAACTACAGACAACTAACCTAACAACTACATAGAACTAACCTAGCAACTACAGAAAACTAACTTAGTTGGAAGGTTAGTTGTCAACGGTCAATGCTGGAAGTCAACGTCGGAAGTCAACGGTCAACGCCGGAGTCAACGAGTCAAAATAATATTTAAATAATTAAAATAATAAAAAGAAAAGAGTAAATCTTGACCACACATTATGTACCAAATCTTGTGGCTAAAAATGAGTCTCACGTCCTCACTTTAAATAGGTGGATGCATTGGAACCAATCCCTATATATATATATATGTGTAGATATATATCGTCAATAATTAATGTTCACAGTTGGAATTCAAGTAGTTACTGGTAACTTAAATGTATATATTTTTCTCCATTTTATTTTGTGGTAGCGTTAGCCAAACTGATCAATTGGGAATCATTTATATAGTCAAATTTAGAATTTCGATTATACTAGGAATTAAATAATTAGGAGTCTAGCTAATACTATTAGTGATGGTCAATCAAATTTTTGTAGCTAGGCCGATGGCTAATTCCTTAAAATATTTTCCAACCTAATTTCAACTGCATTACATTATTAATATTTATGATTTACTTGAGACTTGCTTACGATTTCACCATATCATTATAAGACAGAAACATTAGGGATTTAATGTCTGGGATGGTCAGGTGGCGTTTGCTTATGCCCTTTGACTTAAAGTTAAAGAATATCAATAAAGTCAACTGCAATTGGCTTGAAAACATTCACTATCAAAATTAATTTATATACTTACATAATTTAATTATACCAAGTCAAAGGGCTAGAAATTAACTCGTCGATCCTAATTATATTCGAAATTAAATTTGAAAAATTAAATATTTGCTACAGAAGTAGTCCAACTTGTTGGTTGACAAGTAATTGTCCTAGGACCGTAGCTAAATGGACATTAGTGTGGGCCTAGGCCTACATTGAAAAAGAAAAAAAAAATAACTATGACTTAAATATAATACTTAAAAAAAGTAGGTTAATAACTCATTAATAAAAAATTATACAAATTAAGAAACAATATATTAGGTAGCACACTTTTTATAAAAGAAATTACACACTTTTTCATGTTTATAGCATTCTTGTAGTTAATTGATTGTTTTTTCTTATTTATTCAAAAAATTAATATTAGATATATTAATTTGGGTATGATTGATAACTTAATTTGTAAGGCTCTTAAAAATTTGAGATATTAGATAAAGTATTTTATAAATTATAATTTGTTTTTCAACATCAAACTACGGGGAGAGATTTTTAGAAAATGTCTCGACAAAAAAATGTATGTGAAAATATTACAAAATGCGCTACTTTCAATCTAAAATTACTTGAGGTGAATTCTAATATTGTTGGGTATGAAGGTGTGCTTTTGTATTATACTTAGGCTATTATAAAATTAAAAAATAAAAATAAAAACACATTAGGCCCCCACTCAGTTTATGAGTCAGATCCGCCTCTTTTTCCCTAAAGAAAATCAGATAGTCATTTATTTTCTGAGCCAAAAACAAAAAATAAAAAATGGATGTAACCACATTGTCTAACCATTTTAGTGAGCTAAGCATATTAATTTGGATATTAATGCGAGATTACCTGATCTAAGTCAACTTATTACGTTACTAACCACCATCTCATAATGTATGAGAGAGGGTTATTTGGTGATTAGTGAACCTACCTGAGTTGACTGATACGATAATATTTATATATAATTGTTTTGTAGTCAAATAATTGATGATATTTTCCCACGTTTTTTCATTTAATTATAGAAATTGACTTTTACATTTTACATTAATTATGAAATAAAGGTTTTATAACTTATTTATCATATTATAATTAATACTAATATTAACTAAATATAAATTCACCTTAAAAGTTTATGAAAGTTATACACGCATAAAAAATTTTATAGCATAAATGTTTTCTTCATATTACTTATCTTAAAATCAATATTACTATTTTATTTTTATCTCGATAAGCAAATTTTTAATAGCTAATTGATTTTAATGGAATAACAAACCCTTTAAAACTTCATAATCAATCATAATAATAATAATTTCTTTCAACTAACCAATTAGTCAATATTCCTTAAATTTGTAAAAAAAAAAATGTTATTCATATATTTGATGTCGACTTTATATATAGTGATTCATATATGAGTAAATTAATAGTTTATAATTCTATTTATCAATTTTATTAATAATCAAATTTATAAAATGTGATATGCATATTATTTATATAAGTTATAATTATAAATATAATATACATACATAACTTACAATATTTTATTTGCAGCTATGGTACACATACATGAGTACTAATTGTGTATATTAGCTAGGCTTAGTACTAGTTGTATATATATTAGCTTATTTAACTAGTGAATTTGAACCTAAATGAATTGGGTGAGTAAATTAATAGCTTAGTTAAAGAACATTTTTTCTGTGTCATATTTATTTAAAATGTATATTCATATGATATATGAATCATTCTGCATAATTAAATTACTAACTTAGTAATAATGATTAGTTTGAAATACTAGATATATAAACCTTAATTTGATAATCTATAAATATATTATATTAAATTTGTTATACATAAATATTACTAATAATTAAATAATATTTTTTAAAGAAACTATCTTATGTTTAATAAATATTTAGTATAACTTCTAGTGAAAATATATAAACATATCATCATCTATATTTCAAAACTCCCTTCACTAAACAATGGTCAGTGAAATTACTAATTAGCATCCAAACCTCTAATTTTAACTCAAATTATAATACGATATTCAAGTACAAATTTTCAGGTCTACATAGATATTAAGATTAGTTATCTTTTTAACTCGACACAATAATATTACAACCATAAAAGACCGACAAAATATCACAAACCCACAAAAATCTAAAATTAATATATGCTTAATCATGTCTTTATCAATAATTATACCACGAAAATTGCTGTACTTTTCCTCAAATCACTGAACTTCATGTAGTGCTCTTCTTTTTTCCTTCATTCATTTTTTTGTCTATTTTAATAAATGCTTTCAGGCGAAGCAATTTATGAGGAGCAAAACATTGGAAATTAGCCTGTAGAGGGACCCGAAAGAACTTCCAAACTAGTTTTAACAAATTATTAAGAACACAAATTTTTGTGTGAGGTAGTCTAAATGATTGATCGGATCAACCTATTATATTATATGAACAAAAATATATAATTATACTATAAATGTCATACTTTATTATTCTATGTTTACAATTTTTTTAAAATATAACAAATTCTAATAAAAATATGGATACTTTTAGAAAGAGTATGTCGACCTAATTATGGGCCGGCCTAACACAAAACCAACGTTATAAGAAATACACAATGTGAGATGTAAAAGAAGATTAAGAATATGTCACACATGATATCTTAAAGAAGAGTAAGAATATGTCAAACTCTTTTATCAAAGTAATGACCATGATATTGATTAGCTGCTAGTGCTAATTACTAAAAATGTACATGAAAATTCGGGAAAAAATCTTCTTTTCGTTAATTCCATTGGAAAGAAAANNAAATCGTGTTGAAATTCACATTTCATTCAATTGAATGAAAACACGTATATAACATTATATAATAATGACATCATGTCATCATCACGAATATGCATCATTCATTCAATTAAATGGAATATGAAACGAAATACAATTTTGCAATAGGAAAACATATAATTGATAAAAAAAAATATCAACACATAAATAAGACTTTGAATTCCGCAGGTGGCACGTTTATATGAAATCCTGCTTTTGACGGGCACGTAATCCGTATAATAAAAAAAAAAATCACTATCAAGTTTATAATAAAAAAATAATATTCTTATGTACACCGGATAAATAAATATTACAGCCAAATCCTGTCATGTGAGTTCAAGATTATACAATATTCGCTCAATCAAAGCAATATCCACCGCCTTCTTGACACAATTGGTTTTTCATTTTTTATATATTTTCGCTTTAGATCTCAATTTCAAGGGTTGAGTTGCATTTTTTGACGGCAAATTTAAGATTCTATTTTAGGTACATAGTAAAGTTGTCACAAACACAAGCAAATTCGTATCAAATCAAATCAAGAAGATTTGAGTAACAAATTGGCAAAGCCTCCGTAAGAACAACTAACAGATAAAACTACGAAAATAATATCAAATAGTTAACACGTACAATTTTTAGCCACATTTTTACTACAATGCTAAAACCTCATAACCATACTACACCAGAAGTTGGATAACGAAGTTGCCAAAAAAAAAAATAAAAAAATCAGCTCTTTTGACAACAAAAGGTATATAATTTTATCCTCAAGAGCTCATTGGTGTATGTTTTGCAAATGCAGCAGTCATGGGCTTATTATATACAACGAAATTTGGTTAATGGATTTTACAAGAGCATAATATATAACATTAACTGTCCGGTTTACAGCCCCCAGTTGATCCCTAAAACTCCACGGGGTGGGGCTTCATTACCTGTGCAGGAAAGTTATGATCAATTAACTCACCAAGAAACTTCGAAAACTATGACAAAATGAGATAACAAAAGTACCTAATGTTAAATCAAGAATCATCAAATGGAAAGAGTGAATGCTTTCTCATATTTTATCACTAGAAGATTTATTGGTTTTAGTGTTATCTGCACAACTGCTTATATTGAATAGATTTGCTATCAATTCAGGAAAATCCACTGTATATTTGTAAAATTGATATTTACTAAGGAAATGTTGAGGAATAGAACTACATTCTATGTTCTGACCACGTATGAGTATCCAGCTAAAACTTGAGATCGGTTCCATTGTTAACAACAAATTTTACAAAATTATAGTATTATGTGTGATGCTTACCAGGTGACACTCTAATCACTTGCTTTGTTTATTTGCCACAGTTCTCTGAACAGTGGAGACACCATCCACAAATTTCGTCCGGAAAAGAACATTGGCATTGTTAAACATGCCTTCCTTCAGTGAAACCACAATGAACTGCAAGGGGGGAGTGAGGGGGTGAAGTAGTTAAATAACAAAGACAAAGAATGTAGTTGGCACACGGGACAAGCGTTATTTAATTGATGAAACGATGCACAACAGATTGGTTGGTTAAGATAATATAATGTGGATAACATCTTTGAATAATGTGGTTAAGATAAAATATTTTTGCATGAACATTTCTATTATAGAATTTGGAAGCTAATGTATGGTAATACGAGGCGAATTTATCAAGTGTACCGATAAACTTACTTGGGAGTGTGGAAAGTGAGTCTTGATCATTCTTCCAATGTTCTGAGTGTGACTCAGATCTAGAGCTGCATCGACCTAACGTATTCCAGAAATATTAGTTAAATACACCACCTCTGGATTGAATCTAAAATGTAAAATTTTATTCACAAAACAAGACAGTAAAAGGTAAATAACACGAATGGCTTATTCCCCACCAATGCCATCGGGAGGCAGGGAGAATGACCAATCTTTGGACAGAGTTCGACTCACTCAGCAGATAGTTCAACCATGTATAACAAAACAGACAAAAGATGAGAAGGTACAAATAATGCATACCTCATCCAGTATATATAATGGAGCTGGTTTGAAAAGAAGCAAAGCCAATATCAGAGAAAGCGCCAGTAGAGATCTTTGCCCTCCACTAAGTTCAGACAAGGATTGTTTCCACACACTGCCGAAAGCAACACGAACCTCCAAACCATCAAGGAAGTTGCCTCCTTCAGGAGGTTCCAATTTGGCCATTGTGCCAGGCAAAAGAGTTGAAAATATAGATCCAAAATCTCTGGATAAAGAAGCACCAGGTAAGTAGTGGGATATCAAGTACGATCATAACAAAAATTGAGAGAAATGAGTAAAAGAATACAGCTAGCTATTTGGGAGGAAAATGGAGTTACTTGTTAACTTTAGTCCAAGTGACTTTCAGTGTTTCCTTCTTCTTCTCATCAAGTTCTTCGATTACCATTTTGATTTTGGACTTGTCATTCTACATTGGAGATATCTGCATAAACAACACGAAAATGGAAGCAAACAGCATTGTATCTTTATTTAATATAGCTAACCTCAATAATGTTCTTCTTAGATATCAAGTCATTGTACTCATCCTCAGCTTTCTCAAACATGGCCATCACCTTCTTATTCACTCTTTTCTCTAGACTAGAATAGGAAATGTGGAGAGAAAAATATTAGAGCATGTTTCTTCCTTTCTCATTTGGTTTGAACACATGCAGCTAACAATATATAGCACAATTATCTCACCCAGATTGGGCAGCTTGGAGTTTCTCAAAGTCTTCCCTGGCCTTCTGAGGATCACAGGAATTGAAATCATAATCAGACCCAGCTCGTCCAAAAAGTTGCTTTTCAGATGCAATCCAAGCATGCTTCTCTATCAATTTCTCAACCTTTGATGAGCAATCCTTCTGGTCCATCTCCATGCGTTTGACCTACAGCCAAAAAAATTAGAGATAAGTATTGTAATTGTCGAGGAGCTGTATCAAGAACCAAAACAAACAAATTACCTCATTCTCCATTCTTTTCCTTTCTAGGTTAGCCTCACTGATCTTGTGTTGGATTCCCTTCTGCTTCTTGACAATTCCAGAAATCTGTGTATCACATTCCTTCATCTTCTTGTGGGCCATATTGAGCTCCAATTGGGCCTTATCATGATCCTGTTTCACTAAAGACACCTGCAACAAAAACATTTGATCAATAAGATCTTCTGGCAGAGATTTAGTGACTCAAGTGGCAGTTCACTGTATTTAATTTACCTTGGCTTTCTGAGCATCCACTTCTGTATCAAGATCATGAGTCTGCTTCTTCAAAGCAGCTAATTGGCTCTCCAATAAAGCCTGTTCCTTTTGAGCTGCTTCCATCTCCATTATAAGCCTCTCTCGTTCATTCTCGTGGACCTAAGTGTTCAAGTAATGAGAATAGGTGTGATACAGTTGTTCAGTTTAAACAAATGCTAAGGAAATACAATATTTTAGATAAACTGAAAATTATTGCAATCGGTTATGTTCAGTAAGCTATCATTTTAACCAATCATAGAATTCAACTAATCATTACAAACATTTTTGGGAAAGTAGAAAATAAGGTGCTTATGTAGTGGTGAGTGTCTCAAATAAATCAGTTGCCTTCACCAATTACCCAGTTAGACATCTCAACAAAACATACCTTGAGGTTCTTAGAAGCCGCCTGCATTTGATTTTTAATTGCCTTTATCTTTTTCTCTAAATCCTTAAGTCTACTTTCTCTATTTCCAGCATTTTCATGGATTGATTTTTCAAGATCTGATACTTTAGCTACACATTCTTCATACAGAAGTTGCTTTTCTTTGATAGCTGATTTTGCTTCTCTAAGCTCCTCCTCGATCTTCTTAACTAACTCGCTGAGCTACATCACAAACAAAACTATTGATCACTATAGTGATATAAAAAAATACCATACAACATAATCAGACAATCTGGAGTACTGGATAAAGCATGTGTGGTTTAACAATGGAAATTACCAAAACTGAATGTTTCAGCATAAATCACATGATAAAGAATTAAGGCACAACCTTATGGTGCTCATTTTGCTTAGCTCTATTTTCCGAGAGTGAGAGATCATGTGACTTGAGCTCCAGCTGTGTTTTAAGGTCATTGAACTTTTGTTGATGAGGCAGGAGCTCGATAATCTGATGCAATAGGGAAATTTAGCCTCAGTTTTAGCAAAACCCCCTTTTCCCTTATATTTCTTAAATTTGAGGCGAAATTGAAATGAAGATATAGGATCAAGACAACCTTAGCATCAATTTCTGACAAACGCTTCTGATGAAAAGAAACTTTTGATTCAGCCTCTGCCAAAGCATGAAGCTGTCTCAATAGGTCACCTCCACCTCTGAAATTATGAGTAGAGTTTTAAAATATTAAGTCAGTAAAGCATATGAAAATTAAACAACTGTATACAAGAAAATGCATGCCAAAAGTATATTTAAAATCTTGATGAATATATTGAATAAATAGAAATTTCAATACTAGAAAGAAGCTAGAATCACTTACTTACGACTACCACCAGTCAAAAGTCCACTCGGTTGGAAAATATCACCTTCCAAGCTGACGCTTGGTACTCCAGTTTCCTTACTAAAAGTGACCTGTGAACACCAATTATTAAGATCATACATATAGTTAGAAAAACATATTGAACAAAGACAACAGCATTTAAAAGTTTTAGTTCCACAATTGCCTGATTATGACAGAATTATACATGTGGAAATACACAGTGCAACTAAAAAAATTCTTAAACTACATTCATCTTGGTTTGGCAACAAGAACCCTCTTCCTCCACTTTCATCATATAATTTGCATCAAGTACCAGGCTTTGATGGCTATTGTACATGCTGAAGCACAGCTACCTATATGATATGCTAACTCTTACTCTATAATCTATATAACACCAGTGCCCCATACATTCACATCAAAGTTTCATTTCAGCTCATATAAACATCTTGGCAGATACACATACCTCTCTAGCAGCATCTCTTGTTCTGCAGACAAATGTTGATCCAAACACGTATTCCATAGCACTCTGCATTGCGTTAAAAGGTCTCAAAATGTTATAACTTACATCAGTTTGCATTAAATAAGTGGTGACCAAGAAATGGGGTATTGGGAATAAGGAAAGGGAATGGAAAGAAAATTATTGGTTGGTGTATACACCTCTATGGGTTTGATTGCTCAATTTCGGGCACTATGTAAAACCCATCAAATATGAGAAGTATCAAAACTATAGTACTTTCCTTCCCCTCCCATTCAATTCCTCATTCCTTTACTTTTACCAAAAAGAAAAGAAGCAGACTTAAAATTTAACCTAGAATTTGGATGTGTGTAGTCTAAGTTACACTTGTATTTTCTTTTGGAACACAAAACAGTAACAAAATTTTGAAAACTGCATATGATTACTTAAAAAGTTGCTAGTGAGTTTAACTGTCAAAGGTGAAGGGATAAATGACTGAAACAATTTCACAAAATAGATAAAGAAAAAAGAGAGATAACACAAAAAACATTGACTGAATATCATATTGTTCATGTGGAAGCATACTTGTAGTTCTTGGTCATATCCAACCAGAGAAAGTGCAACCTCAGCATTGCCTTTCCCAACCTGAAGATGGAAAAAGATATTATTTTTTAAGACAACAATTGATATGGAGTTTAAGATAGAAGGTTGTTATCTGACCAATTTAGTGGCAGCATTTTGAACTCTCTGTGGAACAGGGTGACTTTGAATCTTGTTTAATGGAATTGTTGTCACCCTCCTACGCAGACCACCCTTCTCAATAAGCAGCTTTGCAGTGTCTTCTGTGTCTACAACTACATTAAACAGCTTTCCGCCAGCAGCAACCTATCTCAACATATAAAGAAGATCATTGATATCACAACAAAGGAAATCACAAAATGAGAAATGTGAACAAATAAATATCAAGAAATTGCACTGGTAACCTCTAAGGCAAGCATTGTAGAGCTATCCTTCACTTTAATTAGCTTTGCGACCACACCTTTCACTCTTGACCTATCAAAATTCTTTTGTGGATCATTGTAAATGAATTCTACATTAGCCAATCGTGAGGATAATGTGCGCGCTTCCTCTTTAAATTTTTGCACCATCTCCAACTCTATAGTGCGATCCTGACATAAATTATTGTACAAGTTGAGTTGAAGATGAATGTCTTTTACAAAGACCAATGATATGGAACAGAAGAAATGCATGCCTTTTGCAGTGCTTCCATAATGTTTTCATCGTACGAACTAGATTCCAAGGCATTTTTAACCTTCTCAACCTCTTTCCTTTTGACATTGAGCTCACTCTCTATTGCAGCAGCTTTCTCACGTGTTGATAATAATTGACCTGTTTTCTCTTTTAGTTCTTTCTCAGAGTGAACTATTTTTGTTTGCAACTGCTTCAAGTCGGTTTCTGCCCTTCCAACAGCTATCTTGGAATCTCCCAATTGATCTTCAAGGCACTTTTCTTCATTTCCACTTCTCTTACCTGCTACCACACCCTGCAAAAGTACATTAGTTATAATATCAAGATAATACAAACAAACAACAATAAAGAAACGGCATTCTCAATCTGCAACTAATCCAAGCTCTTTTACCTGGTACTCCTTTTCATGCTCATCCAAGCTCTTTGAGAGCTCCTCCGCACTTTTCTTAAGATCAGCAGCACCTGCTTCAGCATTTTTTACTGCATTGATCAGCTCCCCAACTGCTTGCTTCGACTCTTCAAGATTCCTCTCAATCTGTATACATTAAATGACGGAAATGAAGTTATAATGACAAACCGAAATACATGGCAAGGGAAAATATGGATAACAAAATGAGTCAATGCAAAGAATAAAGGCCATGTACCTTGGCTGCATTTCCTTTCTCAATCATAAGATTGTCTTCTTGATTTTTGAGCACTGAAGTTTCCTTCACCAGATCCCGTGAAAGAGCATCTACTTTATCTGATAACAATTTTATTTCACCACCCATACTTTCTTCCTTTGCAGCAATCAATTCTGATACCTGTTTCTCCATCTCCTGCATTTCTGAGTGCATCTTTCCAACAGTATCATCAATCTCCAACATCTTATTTCTTACGTCTTGAACACACTGAACTGCATTATCCCTTATGTTTTCTGCCTGCACATACTCATAGGCAATACAAAATCTCTTGAGTCTATCCAGTTCTGCATTCCCATTTGCCCACTGCATGTACTGCATCTTCTCCTTTCTTAGTTTTTCCAACGCCGGGAGTATTTCAAGGTCAAGAAGCTTGTCAATCTCATCTACCTTGCTCTGTTTCTTTTCAAGTGTTTTTAAAGCGGCTTCTTTCTTTGTTTCATACATTCTTGTCCCAGCTGCTTCTTCTAGCATAGACAAAATTTCAGGAGGTTTCATGTTCAACACCTTGGTAATACGCCCTTGCATTATAAGAAAATGTGGATTATTCACATTCAGCTGCACTGAGTGGAACAGATTCTGAACTCGACTGGGCTGAGCAAGATGCCCGTTAATCAGATACTTATTCCTTCCACCTACTACAATCTGCAGAATGCAATAAGAATTTTAACTTGAGGTGAATGTGACTTACCAGAAGAAGGTATTAGCTCTAGAAAAAAATGTAGGTCTAAGAGAGCATCTTCATAATAGCACACAGCTCTAGCAAGCAAAATGGTATTGAATACAAGCATTTTCTCAGACAGTTTGGAAGATATCATAATTTTACAAGTTATTACCAATGGTGTATTGTTGTTCATAAATGAACTCTACGGTGCCATTTTCATCTCCATTTATCTTGGGATCAACCAAAATATTTGTAAGCCAAATACATCTAGACATTACGATGTAAGCACAATCAAAACCATCAATAACTTTTTCATCTTCAAAAGGATATATATTCTAACCAACAGATAAGTGGTCTTCAGGAATGCCTTTCTTTAAAAGAAATGGTAATTTGATTACTCTCTAAAGGATAACACCCACTTCATGAGCCTAATACAGAGATTTAACGTGTCCACAACATAGAAAAACTAGCTCACAATATAAACCCAAATCAGAAGCAAATGCTTGAACTCTTTGTGTAACACTAATTCCTCCCAACACAACTTCACCTATTCGAGATAGTCAACAGTATTCAACAATGAAGTCACGAGCTTAAACACAGGACTACGATGGAAATAATTGGAAAAATTCAGACTTCCAGAGAAAATCAAAAGGTGCCAAATTTTACATCAAAGATATGATTGGATTAGATACATTTCAACCAATCATCTCACCGACGAAACAAAAATACATCATTCATCCAATTCACATTCTCACTCAACTCTACTCACATTTTCCCAAAACAATTGTTAAATTAAAAATCAATCTTTACTACACACTTCTCCATAAATTCTACTATTCATTTGCTTACATATTTGTAACTATCAATCATTATTTTACTATTTATCTATCACATCACAATTAAATTTTATAATTATATATCACATCACTTTACATTATTAAAATCCAAAACTTTCCAATAACTGTTCTTTATCCAACACAGTTATTCTTTATCCAATCAAACCCCAAATCAAGCTCTACGGACTTTCATCTCATTACACTATGGAGTTCTCTTGAAAAAGAATTAATTATACCCAGATAGTATCATTTCCGATCCATCATTCAACATAACATTTCCTGTAAATTGACCGGCATAAAGATGGAAGGTTGGTACAGCTTACGGATATGTTCAAAAAATGTGAAATGTTAAATAATTACAAAAGCTGCAAGTTTCAAGTGTAGCGTCCTACAAAATCTCAGAACAAATTTGAAAAGTTTCCACAACTGCAGTGTGAGTTCTTTAATACCATCAAACAACAGACACATAAGATTCAGAGTAAAACTAGAACCCGCCATTCAATACTTCCTCAGATAAGTACCTGGCGAGTCACTGTGATTTCAGAAGAATCCTCGTACCCCAGCGGGCTTCGGCTCCTATCCGAGTTATCAAAAACTACTGACACGGTAGCTTTAGTGATTCCAGCTTGACCTTGCTTGTACACCAGCTCCTGCAAATTGGAAGCCCTAACCTGCTGCAAATTGGTAATTCCCAAAACAAAACAAATCGAATCGAGGATGTTCGATTTGCCCGACCCGTTTAGACCAGTGATTGCGTTGAAGTACGGGTCGAAACCTGGGACCACCGTCCTTGTGGCGTAGGATTTGAAACCCTCCAAGCAGATTTCCTTTATGTGCATTTTCTGTTCGTGGGAAAATTCTGGAAATGAAAATGGTCGAAATTCTGGGATTGATAAAGCGTAGGGTTTTGGAGATCAAAACCCTGTGGGAGTTTAGGAGTTTGCAGAGGAGTGCAGAGGTTTCAGATTTGTTTGTTGAAGTCTTGAGGAGCGGCATTTGCTTGAGACAGTGAAGTTTGAATCAGTTAGGCGGGAAATGGCTTTTGCTACCTTTTTCAAATTATCCTTCTAGAACTAAGGGTATGTTTGGTTTAATGGAGGGGTGGGGAGGGAAGGGGATGGATTTTAATAGAAGGAAGGGGAGGTGATGTAAAATAATTTACCTTGTTTGAAGGGATTTTGGAGGAAGAGAGTGGAGGGAAAATGATAAATCTTGTTTGGTTAGAATAATGGAGGGGAAATAAAATATTGTAGAAATGACAATTATACCCATAATAATATAAGAAACAAAATAATAAAATATTTCACATAATAAGAACAATATAGTAATTTTGTGTGATAAAATTTTCCCTTCCCTCCAAATTTTCCCACTTTTGGAGGAGAGAAGTTTTTCCCTTAGAGGAGGGATTTGAAGGGAAAATCCCAATTCCTTCCCCTATAAAAATTTGAACCAAACAAGAGAAAATTAAAAATTTCTCTCCCCTCCCTTCCCCTCTCCTCAATTTCCACCGAACCAAACTCTACCTAAGTGGAAGTAAAAAGTAATGGCATAAAGAGCTTATGCTGCTCTTTCTCCTTCCTTGGATGTCTGAGATTAGAAGGAAAAAAAACAAAAGTAATGGCTTAAATATTATTTTTTTCATGTACAATATATCAATTAGTTATATTATTATAGATATTATTTCTATTATTTTGACTATATAAAAAATATTTTTCATAAGTGTATATATATATTAAAAAAACATAAATTTGCATGTTGTACAAACTATGTTTCCGTTTAAAATATTGTAAAAACTTGTATGGTAATATACAATTAACTCAAAAAGCCAAATAGATACTTTTATTGAATAAGAGTTCTTATATTTTCAAAAATTAAAAACACACGAGGACATAAAAAATCGAAAAGAAAAAAACTGTAAGGGATGTTTGTTTACAAAATATTTCATTCACATTTAATCCATACTCAAAATATAACTCAATCTCATTATCCTTAATATTATTCATATAATTAAATAATACAAATCAATCATTTTTACACATCATATCAACTTTAATTCACTATTCATCTACTAATTTAATTTTAACTAACTATCACTTCACATCAACTCTCTCCTACTTTTACATCAAATCAACTTTAATTATTTTATTTTAAATATTACTAATCATATTACATTTTTTAAAATTAATTTTGTTTAACTAAAAAAACTTATTTTTTAGAGGATTAATTAATAAACAAGCACATCCTAAACATGTAAGTTTCAAACAATTATCAAAGTAAATGCACTCCTATAATTTGGTCACTTCAGCCTAGATCATAAAATTGTCCCCATTGACAATATAGCCACAATACGGACTCAAAACGCAAAATCACTTGGATTCCTAAAGTTAAATGACATGATGGATCTCAAGTTCTCAACCTTCATAAGCCCGTTTGGAAGTAAATCTACAAGCAGCATATTTCTGTTGATGGCAAATTTCTACAAAGCCTGCATCTCTACATTAACTCGTTCTCCTAAATTAAGTGTTGCTGATTGTTGGCTGGCATTCGAGGCGTTCATTTCTTGGACGGGAGGCGGATTGACTATCGTCATAGGCATTGGAGTGTCGTCTGATAGGCGGCTTCTCAGTTCCCTGTGCTCTTGGCATATGGCACACCAGTGCAAACAGCAGTGCACCATGCAAGGATCGCACGGCGAATTCTGCATGGAAAAAAACAAATGTGAGAGCTAGTAAATCAGCAGCAAAGTAGATTCACATTTGCTACCATGGAAAAATATTTCGAAAGAAAACAGATGATTTTGGAGTTACAATTACTCCTTGGTGGTAGATTCCATAACATTTTCTCTCTTCAAGGAACAACATATTTCAGAATCTCTACGCAAGGAAAATTCACCTTTAAACGTATGAAATCTGTAGTTTATTAAGCGTCTCTTTTCTTTTCTTTTCTTGTTAACTAGTCTAAACTTGGATGGTGAAGGTAAGTATCAGATGTTTTGAACACATACTTGAGAATTGATGTAAAAAAAAAAAATCAGGTGAAACCATCCTCTAATGTGAATGCATACGCAGAATTTAATCAAGTTTACTGCAGAGAAACAGATCGGATAAACTCAGAATTGATGAAATGAACCATCACCTAGCTAGTCTTCAGGTTCTGCATCCATAAAAGAAAAGCAAAGGGAACTTTTGTAACCTTGAGATGATATTTCTTCTGTAGCGACTGTCTGACTATGCCAGTATATATTCCGCACATCCACCAACTGAAAAACAGTCCCTCAGTTATCAGGCATATAGTCCTTGGGTCAATTAAACCGTGCAGTGCTGCTGTCCCCGCAGCAAAGGCAAGTCCACCCTCTATGAAAATGGCATGGCAGATGCATGGCCCAGTCCATGGAGTATCCTCTTTCAGTTGCTCAATGTTGCGGCCAAACAAGACACATGGGCAAAATAACCCCGTCCGACCTGTTGCAGCAAATTTGAAGAAATTAACTAAATCAAGAATTTCGGAAAGTTTGACCTAGCAAATGCGCGGAAATGGAATAAGAGTGACAATTAATCATTACAGATGGAAAAACAATTTGGACAGGAAAAACAATAGTGTATTAATAGTAAGAAATGACAATCATATTAACTTCTGCATTCCCTCTGCCACATACATAGTACCAACTATCAATACAACTTCCTAACTATTTATACCAGACCAGATAATAGTTTCAAGACTTAGAACTCAAGGTTGCTACTCGTTGTCTTGCTTGACTTGTCCTGCTCAATATAGACGACCAAAAATTTCACTCAAGATAATAGGATCTTACAACTTTCCGGGTCTTGAGCACATTCAAAAATCCCTGTATTCCAAGGTTCATCTGCAGGAGCTCGATAGCTTTCTGGCAATGGCTGTCCACATTCATTGCACTTGGGGACGTGCAACTGCATTATCAGCCAACAAAGGATCTAAGTTCTCAATGGAATGAGAAATTCTCACAAAAGTATATTTCTAATCAGAGCCATAAAAGTCTAAATGGTACTCGGATCAAGACTCGTAATTCACTAATCTCACACAAATATTCGAACTTGGGCATTACATCAATTTAGTAAAAGAACCATGCGAATTACAACCCAAAAATTAAAGCAACGCTGGACAAAATTCAATATCTCGTTCAAAACTTAAAGACAGTACATACCAAAGAACTAGTTCGTCCCAGGACCACGAACTACTAAGAGCATGTTTGTTTATAAAAAATTTTGGTTTTGTTTGGATTTTTTTATTTGGTTTGGTTAATTTTGAAAAAGGTGGTATGGTTAGTTGTAGTGGGTATATTAAAATAATATAATTAAAATTGATTTAATGTAAAAGTAGGAGATTGAGATTTGAAGTGATGGTTAGTAAAAATAATGTGAGTGGATGAATAGTGAATTAAGGTTGATGTGGTGTGTATGAATGATTGATTGATATTATTTAATTATATTGATAATTTTGATGATAATGAGGTTGAGCTAAAGTTGAGTTAAAAAAAGTGGTTGAGTTATAATGTTAGAAATTTTTTGAAAAATTCCATAAACAAACATGCTCTAAGTTGAATACCATGGAGGTGTATTCAATTGAATCTTTTAAAGAACTTTTAAGATTTCTTAAAGTGAGTGACTTGTGGACTTTGTGTGAAATTTTTAATTATTTTAGTGAACATTTTGAGATTTTCATAGAATTCTTATCCGATTTTTTAAAACTTTCATCATGTACTTTTTAAAACCTATTGAGACGTTTATATAATTACAATATAACTATTATTTTTGCATGAAATGTTCATGAACATCATAACTAATATCAATAAAATCAAGCTAGTTTNATTAAATTGATATGAGTTCTAATAGTAAACACATTCAACAAGAAGAAAAACAGAAGTTTTGCAACAGAGTAAAAAGATAAATAAGTAATCCTCTAAAATTTTTTGACTCAACTATAAAATTGTTATTCGAACTGGGCCATTTGCAAACACAACTCGGTTCTGCTGAAAATAAATAAGTAATCGTCTAAAACTTTTTGAATCAGCTATATAATTGTTATTCGAATTGAGTCATTCGCAAACACAACTCGGGTCTGTCTGCTGAAAGGTTTTCTTTTTGAACAATTAATCGAAAACAAACTTTTGTTCACGAACCACTCTATGTATTTTTCATAAAATACCCAAGTCGAACTTGTTTGCAAAAATATTTTGTTTTCACGAGCAACTCGTTTAGGGTCTTAGGTTTATTAAACGAGCAAAGCCGATGCGTGCTTTCACGAGGTTCAATAAGTCACTGAGACTAATATTCATTTATTGAACGAGCACAAACTCATTAGTTACTTGTCTCGGATAGGATGAGATTCATAATCAACCCACACATCATGTGTATTATTGAATTTTGTTTTCAATTTTTTATTTTTTTGCATCATTCTGCCGTTTTTGAAAAATATTATCAAAATATTATTATTTTACAAGGCAAAAACATCATCAAAAGAGACAATGATGAAAGTGAAATTCTTAGCACGTGCAAACTATACAAACATTTGACATTTGAAAAGTAAACATACATAAAATAAGCCTAATAAAAAATAAGAAAGAAAAAATAAGAAGCATAATTAAAAATAAATAAATAAAAAATCACGTTAAAATTTTGTGATGAAAAAACAAATTATACAGGCTCACAAGATAAGTGAGTAAAATAATAGAGTGTGCTCACAAGATTTTTTTTTTTGTCAAAACAATAGGAATCTCATAGCATAACAAATGCAAAGTTTGAGTACAAATAATCAAACATTCAAATGACAATCGCGTAGAATGAGAAACCTCACATACGAGGTCTAAAACCCAATACTAGCAAAGGTGGCAACAAGCCGAGGCCCTAAGCTAAGTCCAAATCAAGGATAAAAGCTAAAGAAGAGATAAAGAACTGCCATAAGACCTAGATTATCTCATCTAAAGTGTGCTCACAAGATAGTGAGCGAAATATAGTGTGAAAGTGATATGACTTATGAGATATATAGTTGTGTACATTACACCTATAGAGAAAAGAGGATTTGAAGAAATTCATGAAATTCTAGCTAAATCTCACCCATGTGAGATTTCTATTAGGACTTTATCTTATAGTTGAATTATATGAAAAAAATCTCCAAAAGTCTTCAATTTAAAAAGCCTCATGAAGTCTTTAACCTTGAATAACAGGTGACTTAGAGACTTTTTAGAAAGTTTTAATTGAATAGATTGAGACTTTTAGAGATTTACAAAAAGTTTTTAAAATATAAACAAAAACAGATTCTTTGAATACAAGTGCACTTTTTAGGACTCTAAAAAAAGTTTCAATGGAATACAACATAATTTAGTTTTAAAAATTTCTTAAAAATTTCAATTGTAAGATTCACATTCGGACAACTACATCAAAATATCCCGATCCGCACCAATTTCTCGTGAAGCCAAAAAATATGCGCAGAGCAATAGAAAAAATCTAAATTTTCATATCCAGAATGAAAAATTCAACGAGCAATCAGAGGAAGAGAGAGAAAGTACTTGAGGAACATCAATGGGCAGATTAAGCTCGCCGGGATTAATATCCTCCGTCGGTGGCGCTTGTTCTTTCGTCAGTTTGACGTACCTCGACGGGTGACTGATCTCCTCCGCCATCCCTCACAAGATCTAGAGAAAGTAGGAATGAAAAAAAAAAAAAAATCAGACAATCCCTCTATTTAAAATAGATAAGCAACTCCAAGAGAAGCATCTATAGATACATATATACATACAGACAGACGAAAGCACCTAGAATGGCTTCGTTTAGCAGCAGGCGGTGTGGAAATGTATGGAAGTCTATGGATGCGACTGAGTAAAGCAAAGTGAATTGAAGGAAAATTGCAGAGTTGAAAATGGGACGACTTGGGAATTGGGATGAATTTTCGTAGATAATTGTCTCGAGTTCGTTTCGTAATCGATTTAGAGACCGTCGTTTTAGGGTCTGTTTGGTTTACCGTTTACCAGCGGAGAATGATTTAAATGCATTGGAGAGTGACTGAGTGAGAAGCCCACTAGTAAAAAGTGAAAACTCGTTTTTTTTTTTTTTTAAATGTTTGATTTTTTTTATTTTTAAATAAATAGGATGGGAAATAAAATGAAACTAGAGCATATATTTCTAATGTAATGAAACAAACTAAAATAAATAATGTAAAGAATAAGTACATAAATGAATATTTTTTATTTGTACACTTTAATATGCATCTGTCTTATCAATTGAATCTGCACAAAAAACTTTGTTTGAAGTAACTTAATTGATACTGAGAAGATTAAGAAAAATGAGAGAAATCCTAAAACTTCTTCCTACTTTGTCCACATAAATCTATCTCGAAGCTATGATCATTTTTTTTGCACTCTATCTTTCACATATCAAAATTGAAAACCGTTGTAATTTTTTTGGCTGGTTTAGGTTGGTTTTGGTTGATTTTTTTGGAGCAAACCAGCCCAATTTTGTATCCAAACACCCCCTTACACTTTACTTGAAACATTGATAACACTACTCAAATAAGTAAAATGCCAAAATATAATCTTTCTTCCCGTTTTTTTTTGGGTTAGTAGTCAATATACCTTCTTTTCAAACATATACTTTCTAAATTTCACCATACTTGAGTCTTCTCATAAACCTCTCAGACAAGAACCCAGTGACTTCTCAGTAAAAAGTGAATGAGTGATTTTTGTACAGTTCAAGGAAGCCTTTATTCCAACTTCATAAACATGGGCTCGTAATCTAGTTCCTTTGTTTTTCCTATCCATTCCTAACGAATCCTTCTAGCATGCATACTACATGATTATAGCTCATTTTACTTATCCAAACATTCGTCGACATAACGTTTACGAATCCAACAATCTTGAAGTTACTTAAATTCAATTTAGAGTTACATAAACTCAAATTTTTCCACTGTAGAATTAATTTCTCATTGAACCTAAAATTGTTTTAATAATTTACTCTATTTTTTCTATTTACGAAAAGTAGAATCCGGTACAAAACTAAATTTTCATACAAGGAAATAATGAAAACCTCATGGCCTTTTCTTTTAGCTTCTAATCCCCTAGTTAGGAGCTATTTTTTTTTTAATCTTCTTCCATTTGCCTTACAAATTATCAGTGTTTACTGAGTCATTCACAACAGTTAGAACATGCGTTAGGCTCCACGAAACAATCACCCCCATTCTATATGAACAAATTTCAACTACTTTGAAAACTTACATAATTAATTTGTAAACTACAAATCTTATATTGCTAGCACTATTTTCATCAAACATATGTGCATCTTTTAGCTATATCAACATTCATTAAACCAAAAGGTACCAATAAAACAATCACTGATGCAGTAGTAGTAAACTAATACACAAATTTTCGTCGCAAATTTTATCATCATCATTACAGAGCAAAACGCAGCACACAACAATTTTTTGTTTCCCCTCATGTATTCACCACTCAAAAACGGTAATATCCATCCAAATCAAACACCTTTACCAAATTATCTCTCAATTTTTCACGACGGCCAATTTCTATACCATCCAGCCCACGCAGAAACCAGCCCACTAATCCCCAACGTTACAGCATGGCAGCAGAAAGGATTAGGCTCAATCTCAGCCACCGCAATAATCAGATCCGCCAAATTAGCCGCCACGCCCATCAGCCTCATCACCCTATCCACCCTAATCCTCCCCAATCCCTCCTTATCATCATCCGACACCTCACCCTTGAAATCGGACCCCACAATCCGCCTCTCCGCATTAATCCCGTCCCGAATGAGAATAAAATCGGATATCACGAAGAAAACGTACCCCACGGACTCCCCGAAAGCCGACACGAAGCTCATCCTCTTCGCCAGCCTGGCGTCGAGGACCCCGACCCTTGACAGCCAGAGGAAGTGGTCGAAGAAGAAATAGACCATTTCGCCCCCGTTCGAAAGCAGTGACAGCAGCCGGAAAACGGGCGTGGGGCCCGGGGACCGCCGGAGGGAGTTGAATCCGGCGAGGAACCTGCCGGAGCGGAAGGCTTTCCGGCTGAGGCCGGAGGCCACCTCCCATTGCTTGGCTCGGGCGGCATATTCGGGGTGGGTTTTTTCGAGGTGCCAGTGGACGAGCTTGGATACATATTGGAAGGTTTTGACGAGCTTGTCGATGCCGTCTCTTTTAGCTAGGAAGATCACTAGCTTGTCTACTGTGTCGTTCATTTTTTTTTCGGGTGAATGGGTTTTTTGGGGGTGTGAAGTGTGGATTGGGGATAATATGGCTGAAGGAAAAATGGGAGTGAGTTATAGAGGGAGATGATAAAGAGGATGACCACAAAAATTATGGATTGTGGATAAAACAAAAGTTCGTGTCTTGGTTGGATGGTATTTGTTTGTCCTTGGCTGAAATTTCAATACCAAGTGTCTTGTCCTTTTTCCCCTCTTTTTTTAAAAGCATTGTTTAATCACTCAACCACAACAAGTGCTTCATTTTTTCAGGGAAAAGAATCGTAATAATTCATAAGAAAAAATAACAGCTCTTAGAGACACAATACTTTTATGATTGGCTTGATAAGATATTTCTTGAACTTGAACAAAAACAGGTAAAAGGGGCAACAGCATTGGGATAAAATTGCTCAACCAAATGATCATCAGTCTCGAGAATCACCCTGTTTTCATAATGCAGGGGATCACTAACCAACAGAACCAACTACAAATGATTGAGGATAAAGCAAAGATAAACGAATAGTCTAATCAATGTGTTTCCATTAATTAGCCCGTACGTGGAACAATTATATTTAAGAAGAATCATAGTCTTCCAATGTCTCACCGAGACAAAATGGATTAAAATGAAAATGACATCACAAACACTTCACCACATTACTTTGTTTATGTTACGCAGATATATATTTCCTTAAAATTGATCCTTAAGCCAAGAAATACAAATAACAATCTCACACCTGAGGCCTGATGACGTAGCAACGGCAGCCCACAAGATGCTTCCGCAGCAAAATTCTTGCATGTCAGCATATTTTGCTTGCCTTTTTTCTAATTGCAGAAGCCAACTGATTGATGATATGAAAAATGATCAGTGTCCGCACATGGTTTAAATCAATCAAGTGTAAATAAAAACCCTTGCCATCAACATCAAGAGAACCGAATCGAAAACCCATTTTCTGTGGTTGTGACAAGCGACGAGCCAAATTCATCGAAATCCGAATCCGACCCAAAATCCCTACGATCGTTCCAATCAACGGATGAATCCTCATCACGATTCCCGATTTTAGCTGGAACCCTCAACTCAGATAAAGAAACCGGCAAAGGCTCTTCATTAAAATACTTATCATTAAGCAATTCCATTGCGGTAGCTCTACTTGCAGGGTCGAAACACAAAAGCCTCCTCACAAGAAGCACTTCATCAGGAGACCGGTTCTTGAGACATGCTTCTAAGCCGATAGGATTTTCCACTTTACTAAATGAAATTATATTGTAATCAGGAAGTTGCACACAGCCTGGCCAGACTTCATCCGTCAAGTTGCCCAAAACGCTGAAAATTTTGCCCAGCTGATCAATATCTGCACCGCCCGCGAATAATGGCTCAAGACTCAGAAGCTCCGCGAAAATACAACCGAGTGACCAAAGATCAACCTCGAGCCCATAGCTCGTGGACCCATAGAGTAGCTCAGGGGCTCTAAACCATCGGGTCCCCACACAGGAGGTAAGTGGCCCATTTCCACTAGCTCCAACATCTTCAGCTTCATAAGAATAAGATTGATGGAAAGGGTCCTCCACATCACTTGTGGTGCACGTGGCAAGATGAGAAGCAGCCCCATCACGGCTAATACTCTCTTCATCAACATCACTTGTAAAGTAAGGATTTGGCTCAAGAAAGCATTTTTCACGGCCTCGTTTTACATGTTCTTGAATAGAAGGGCCTTCTAGCGTGGGAAGAGCCTCTGGTGGCTGAGATAAAGTTGCTTTGTTTGGCGAAGGCTGCTCGGCCATCTGGTTATATACATCATCATCGCCAACAAATCCTGGGGCAAGAAGTATTCTAGCCTGAACACACAAGAAAATAAATGCAGATTTAATGTCTATGCAAACATTAACATTCTATGATGATTGTTGTAAAGATCGATCAATTGATTAATGACTATACAGATGATACTGAGAGCTACACATGGGGGATTTCTGCAATATCAATCATAAAAGGATGAGATAGTACAAATCTGAAGCAGGTCAATGAGTCAATTTCCTAATTAACGTTCTACAACCCAGATCTCATTTCTGAAAAAGAAATATAGCCCTGCTTTTTGGACGAGTCCTCCATCATTAGTTGGGAATGAAGATATTTCAGATAGTTCTATGTAAGAAGTAGGCAGTGAAAACGGAGATAGGGAATTCACTTGAGGGAAACGCAAAACCACGAGTCCAAAATTAAGGGGAAAAAATCAGTTTTGTTCTAAAGAGTTGGTATCAACTGAACTCGCACCTGCCCAAAATCGGCAACTTTGAGAACCCCATCAGCAGATATCAGCAAATTCGAGGGTTTCAAATCCCTATGAACGATCGAATTGCGGTGGCAGGCATCGACCCCCGCTAGAATCTGCACCATCCACCGCTTGACCTCGCCGACACCGATCCCACCGTCCCACTCCTTCTTGGCGGCCTTAATCACGGAGGCCAGATCGGAGGGCAAGTACTCGAGCACCAAAACGGCGTCTTCGTCGTCGGCCCAGAAGTATTCGTGCAGAACGACGACGTTGGGGCAGCTCTGGAGCGTCTGGAGGGCCTCGATCTCCCGGAAGGCGGACTGGTAGTCGTGGACCTCCTTGAGGGCGACGACGAGCGAGTCGGAACGGCGCTTGGCTCGGTATACGTCGGAGTACGCTCCGGAGCCCACGCGCTCAAGGATCTCGTACTTCGAGGTGATCTCGCGGCGCGTGTGGATGCTCCAGCTCTTGGATGATGATGGCGGCGGTGCCTCTTGCTCCATCGTAGTTTTCGGTTCGAATGTATGGGTTTGGATTCCGGTGGACCAAAAACTACTGTAACTACTATTACTATGTGAGTGGACAAGCACAAGATGGTATATTTTACCAAAGTATAACATATTCAATATTAAAATTAATAAATCTATACTTATATTAAAGGGAGTTCTATTTACCAAATTAAGTAGCCAGAAAAGTCAACAGCATTTTTTGCATTACTATTTCCGTATTATATAATTTATACTTATATAAAAAGAGATTCTATTTACTATATTTACTATCCAGAAAAGTCAACTGTATTAAATGCTATTACTATTTTGGTATTATAATATTTTATTTATTTAATTGATTTATTTATTTATTTTATTTTAAAAAGGTAAGTATAATAAAAATATTTTAATAATAAAAAAATCAAATACCAAATAAAAATGTACACTTTGACTTATTTGATTATATTTGGTATTTGATTATACCAAATATATTCCTATTTAGTATATACATTAAATACTTACTAAAGTATTTATTTGTTTTATTTGTCAAAGTTAAGTATAGATTTGTTTATATTATCAAATCATAAAAAAATATTAAATCCATATTGTGAAAAAAAAAATCATATAATTTTATAACAATTCTACTACACTATTTAACAATATTCCTTTTTTATTATATAATAAAATAATAATTAAATATTATATGGTGAACAACAATAAGTAAAACTGTTACTTTCTCTTATATCAAGGGATAAATTTATATGCTAAAATTAAATTTTTATTAGTATAAATGTTTTAGTGAGATAATATATTAATTATTTTACAAGCTAGCCCTAACATGCTCATATTTAATGTTTTAAAAGATGTAGAAAAAACCTTATAATAACTCTATTGTTTTTTAAACTTAAACGTTGATTAAAAGAGGTAAAAATTCCTAATTTTTTAGACTTAAACGTTGATTAACACCATAGATCGGGAGTTTATATTTAGTAAAATTCTTAATTGTAATAAAAAAAATTAATTTTTGCTATATTTTAGAATATCTTTAAATTCATTATAAAAAAAAAGAAAAAAAAAACTACAATGAAAAAAGCAAGTCAGCTATATATCGATTTGTTGTACTCCTCAAATCACATTCACAATTTTGCTACGAGGAAAGGAAACTCATTGATTAAAATATTATTTTGTCTGTAGTCTTAATGTACAAGAGACTTTAAGACTCCACTTGAATATTATAAATCTTTTATTGAACATTGTACATTTTTTTTGCGTATTATAAACTTTTATTGAATATTGTATCTTATAATATAATATTCTCCAAATAAATATATCTCGTGTTTCGCACGGGTCACGTACTATATATATCCCATACATTTTTCTTTATTCATATATATAATTATAAGCCTGGATAAATAGGCTTAAAATTGTGCACCCCGTGCATCACACGGGCTCTATGTAAGAAAAAAAGTGGTCCCAAACAAACTAAAAAATCATAAATTATTGAACACTTCGTTATCCATAATGTTGTTTTTATTTGATTTATTGGTCAATCATCGTCAGCACATACTATATTTTCAAACCACTTGAAAACGTATAATTGTAGATGATTAAAAATAGTAATGGCATAAGAAATTATAATGAGAAACAACCGTCGTTGGAGCTTGAAATGAATTCGGACGTCGGAAGGAGTTATAACTATTGTAGGAATCACATCTTTTCGCCTGCGTGAACATGAGTGAAGAGTTTTGTCACAACAACCGTATCTAATTACATAGGCCCATAGAACTATCCATGTTCTGCAACAACATGACGAAAATTCCAATCTTTAAATGCAACTGATGATTTAGAATTCCCGGACATTTGATACTATTCAAGAACTTGGGCGTGTGGAGATCTGACAGAAAATCGTTATTGGAGTCTGACTTGCACGTCGAAACTTAAATACGTATGACCATCAGACAAATTCATTGATGTCATGTACTCATTTATAGACTCAACAACATCCAATGTCGATACCAATTTAGACATGCCTTTCGAATAACTAAGATCATCGGTTGTCTACTTAAACATTGGATATGTGCTTTTAGCGATTTGAGCAATTGGATCATCAAAGGGCTCAATCAATATGTCTTCAGTTATGTTTTGTTTGGTTCTGTTAGGAATGTCGTCGATATGCATATCCAAATCTAATAAATTAAATCCTAACACAGCGTAATCTATAGTTATGAACATGACTTACGTTTTAAATTTTTTTTTTCTGACTCTGAGAGGTTTCTGATTTCCGTTGATGGAGATCGTTTGAGCCATGGACGGATCCAATATAGGCCTAGAGTGGGCTAAAGCCCAGGCCTATTATTCTTTTTTTTTCTTATAATCATAGTTTGAACAAAAAAAATTATTGTATTTTTGGCCCAGCCCAATAAAGCAACATACTAACCAAACAAAATAGTTCATTTATCTATTAAGTCCCAAGATTACTAACACTACTCTAACAAAATATTATATATTGTTGATCAATCCTTTCAACAAGACATTAAACTTCTACAATAATGCTAAGGAGCCAACTGTTGGCTCCGTTACAGAACCAACAACTAATGGTGGAGCTGTCCCATTGGCTGTTGGCTCCTTAGCTTTACTGTAAACTTCTATTAGATATTTATTTCATTTGTCTAATTGTCTTTATCTATCTTCTCATTTTAGTTGAGCTATTTTCGGTTTTAATACTAATTGCAAGGATTATTTGTTTGCAATTTTTGTTTTGTTGATTGTGTATGAAGTAGTAATTGTGTGTGTGTGTGTGTTTTTTTTTTAATCTCTTATCCTCTAGTATAGTTGTTGTATATCATATTNAAAAAAAGAAACGCAGATTTGATTAGAAGGACAAGTCTGTAATTTCCTAATTGTCTACACGGGCTCTATCTAATATACCGGGCAGGAATCGTGGAAAACAAATGCAAGATTAAGTGGTGATTGGAGGCCTAATCCTATTTAATCTGGGCTAACAAACGTGCCCGTAGAGGATTAATATGTCCAGACTCCATAGGCACATACAAGACAAAAAATGCAATTTTCTATTTATGTTTAAAATAAACTCGTATAACTTTGGGCGGAATTGTTTCAAACGATTCGGAGTTGATTTGGGTTCGGCGGCTTGGTGAATCCTTAGCAGAGAGCGCGTTTTGAAAATGGTACCTAAATCTTCAAGCTCGCAACAATGGCGTGTTCAGTCCTTAGAAATTACCTTCACCAGCAAACTTCATGGTCTCCCGGCGTGTGAGTCCTTCTGTTTGCTTTGGAAACAGTGTGATTTGAATGAATGTCGTAATTTCTCATAGATTAACTTTTATCTCGATAGAAAATTCAGTCGGTAACAGTGACTAAAGGTTTCCTTGTATTTTCCAGCTATATGGTCAATTTTGCGACTTGTTCCAGGAATTTGCTCAGGAGCTCAATTATCCATTTCATTTTCCGTTCTCATTTTTAATTACCCTAATTTAATGACCATGCATTCACACCTACCGCTTTCTGAAAGCGTTGACTTTTCCGACCAAGTCCGTGTCAACGAATTATAAAATTTGGAATCATTCTAGCCATTTTCTATTCTTAGTGATTAAATTAATGTGTGCAAGTGGTGGCTTTGGATGAGCCCTTTTGTGATAATTCCTGTGTAGAAGCCTTGACAATTTATGGTTTAGCATTTCAGGCATTAGGCGAATATGTCTGCAATCTATGACAACTGGGAGAGGCTTGTTGATGCTGTTCTGAAGAAACAACAGCTATGGCAGCTTTTTCACGATCATTCGAGGAGCCCCAGCGTCCTCTCCGAAGCTTCGGATTTTAGCTCTAGCTTCAACTCGAGGCTCTCACTCGATGCCCTTGACCTCGCGAGACTTGAAAGTTTATCGACGTACCAGAGGACTCCGAAGCTGGTTTTCGTTTCGGATTTCAGTCACTCCATCAATTTCGAGCATGTTCAGCTGGCCTCTTCTGAGTGTCTCGGCAGGGGAACCTTCGGGAGCGTTTATGTTGCTACAATGGACAACGGGGTAGGAATCGTGGTCAAGAGACTCTACCCGAGTGTTTCACAAAAGGAGTTCAATCGCCAGATGGCGATTGTTGGAGGCGTTAGGCACGCGAACGTGGTTTCATTGCGAGCTTACTACTCTTCGGAAGATGAAAGGCTCATGCTTTATGATTATTACCGTTGGGGGAGCGTGTATTCACTCTTACATGGTATGTTGGACCCGTGAACTTCACTAGTGATATAGTTCTTGTTCTTTGTCCGTGTCAAGGAGAATTTTATGAGGATTTTCATTACAAGTTTGATAAGAGATTTCCCTGTTTAGCTTTGAATATTCTCTGCATATCTGAATTCCACTTTCAAGGGCATTAGTGCAAATCAGCAGGGGTGATTTAAGATGAAAAATTATATAGATGTCTGTTGAAGTTATTAATCCTCCATTGTCCCTTAGTTTGCAAAAGAATATCTAATAAAAATCCAATTTGGAATATGCTTTAAGGCAAAATGGATGGTTCGTAATTGTGCTCCATCTGTCGAATAAATGAAGTAGGAGATGACTTTAATTTATCAATTATCCAGGTGTTAATTTGTAGCACTTTCAGTTTGTCTTCATGATGTCTTTTTAATTATGCTGTGTTTATTGCTTCAATCAACATCATGGCCCAGGCTAGTCGTGAATATTGGACATGAGTAATCTTATGCATTCTCTGATATTTTCCAGGAAGAAATGGTGAACCTCGTGCTAACATGGACTGGGAAAGCAGGCTAAGAATCGCGATTGGTGCAGCCAGGGGTATTACTGAAATACATAAACATAATGGCGGGAAGCTTTTCCATGGAAACATAAAATCGTCAAATGTTTTTCGAAATCCTGACCAGTTTGGTTGCGTATCCGATCTCGGTCCAACAAGCTTGATACAGACAGTATTCATGCCAACTGCATATTACTGTGCCCCTGAAGTAAAGAGTTCCGAGAATGTGTCCCAAGCATCAGATGTATATAGCTTCGGGATTTTGTTACTTGAACTTCTCACTAGAAAGCCCAGTGTTCATGTCCCTGGTGGTCCTGAGGCTGTTGACCTAGTCAAAATGGTTACTTCCATAAGGAACAGGATTAGGGCTGCTAATGTATTCGATGCAGATCTGTTGAAGCAACCTACCATAAAAGAGCAGATGGTTAAAACGTTGCAGATAGGAATGAAATGTGTCGAAAAGTCGATAAAGAAGAGACCTAGGATGTCTGAAGTAGTGAAGATGTTAGAGGAAATTAGTTCCTTGAACCCCATAAGTGTTGCTCCCGTGGAAAGAAAACTTGTGTTCATTGAGGATCCTAACCCCGCATTTGATCTTGAAAATATGCTTAGAGCTTCTGCTGAGGTGCTTGGGAAAGGAACATTTGGAACTTGTTACATGGCAAGATTGGAAGCTGGTAACACAATTGTGGTTAGGAGATTGAAGGACGTTGTTGTTTCATTTAAAGATTTTCAGCAACATATGGATATGATTGGAAGAATCGGGCACAAAAATGTTGCTGAAGTGAGGGCCTACTACTATTCGGAAGATGAAAGGCTCTTGGTTTATGATCACTATGCTCAGGAGAGTTTATCTGTTGCGCTGCATGGTACGTGAAAATAAAATTATTGGCAGGCTACCCTTTATTGTTTTATGAAGGATAGATTCTCCTAACAAAAAATTGTGAAGAAATCATCTTTATTTTAACCTGGAATTTACTTTGTTCGTACAGGCTTGAAACTTTAAATTAGTTAATATTTTATCCTTGATACTTGACGTTATGATCCTTGTCTTTTTTTCTGTGAAAATTCGTTATCCCTTTTAGCATTTATATTGCAGTTCCAGGTGATTTTTAGTATATCCATTCAAGCATCGACTGATAGCAATCTTCATTGTGTAAGCAGTGTGCTTTATGAATAATGGAGTGTGCATGAACTAGAGACAAAGATCCCTCATGAAAAATTACTTGAAGCTTAATGTTAGCAGTAGAATGCCATGTTTTTTGTTTCTCTTCTTTTTCTTCCCCTTCACGTTGTTCAATTTTAGTAATTAGTATTTGCTAGTTATACATCAACGAGCAACATTCTATTTTCACATTTTAACTGTAATTATTTAATCTTATAACTGTATACGATAATCTGATCTGACTCAATTAAACTCTTTCGTACTTTATAGGGAAACTAGGAACTGATAAGACACCTCTAGACTGGGAGACGCGCATGAAAATTGCAGTAGATGCAGCCAGGGGCATCGCTCACATCCATAGTAAAGATGGCCGGAAGCTCGTTCATGGAAACATTAAATCCTCAAACATCTTCCTTAATGGACAAAAACATGGCATTGTATCAGATGTTGGTCTGGCAAAGCTGGTAAGTCCCGTCAGAAGATCAGCTATGCCAGTTCCAGGCTATTGTGCCCCCGAACTTAGAGACACGGGAAGCGTGTCCCAATCTTCTGATGTCTACAGCTTTGGAGTTCTTTTGCTTGAACTTCTCACCGGAAAACCACCTCAAATCAGTATGGAAGAAGAATCCAAGACCATCTCGCTCGTTAACTGGGTTATGTCTGTTGTTCGTGAAGAATGGAATTCCGAAGTGTTTGATTTAGAGCTTATGAGGTATGAAAATGACGAGGAGTCAATGGTACACACTTTACAAATTGCAATAGAATGTGCTAGCAGTGTCCCTGAACGCAGGCCTAGGATGTCTGAAGTAGTGAAGAGGTTAGAGGAAATTAATGGCATCGAGCCATTATATGAATCTGGTTCAGAAGATTCATGGGAGCAATCAACCATAGATTCGAGATTGGAAGATCTATTGGAGGATCTGTTGCCCACTCTTACATAATAAGTTTACTGGTGTCAGAGAGTTGAGTCTTTTTTTTTTTTTTTTNTTTTCGGATTGGAACGCGTGTACAAGTTTTCTTGTTACATGTTGCTTTTGTTCATTCAATAACCATTTCATTCTCAAATGAAAATCTGTGAAAAGTTCTTTCTAGTGTTCTGTTTTGTTTTCTCTTATACGATGGTGTGAACTGTAAAGTCCTATCTGAATCTGTACAATTGATTTCTGTATCTGGAATGTTTTAGTGCTCTGTCTCTGTCTCCAGAGTGTTTTGGAATCCCACTGTGTGTTACTATTGAAGTAATTGTTGACCTTGCAAGGCTCGGGAGTTCGTCGACTTATGGAAGAGCTACAAAGCTGGTTAATCGTTTCAGATCTCAGTCCTCCTATGGACTTGGAAAATGTCAACCTGGCTTCTGCTGAATTGCTCAGCAGGGGAAATTTGGGGGCCACATATGCAGCAACAATGGATAATCGAGTGAAAATTGTGGTGAAGACACTTAAGCCGAAGGATATTCCACAATTAGAACTCAAATTCCATTTTCATATTTTATCAATCATCAATCTTGAATTTTTATCCAAGCAGATTGTATCTGATTGTCTTGTAGGTTGATACTCGGAATGCATTGTTTAGTTCTCTTGCTGGTTTGATATTCAGTATTTCCATTTCGACCAGTTATATCTTAAAGCATTTTAATGCTCAGTCTCTATGAGTCTGAAGTCTGAACTTGGGTTCACAAATTCATTCACTTTGAGTAAAAAATGTCTTTAAATGTAATTATCCTTTGTTATATATGCTTGCTGCATGAATAACGGATTATTTTTTTCATTCTTATAATTAAATTTACCTAAAGATAAAATGAAATTTATTTGGGCAAACCAAGTAAATTGAATTGATTTATTATACATGTTTATTGGATTACTTTCAAGTAGTTTATAAAATAGTTAAAAAAAAAAAAAAGAAAAAGAGATGACAGTCTTGAATTGCATCCCGAGTGAACATGTTAGGAGTCAATTTTGTCGAATCATGTCGATTATCAAAACTATATATGACTTTTAAGTATTAAGAATACTTTATTACGATATATATAGTGTCGTCCAAATAATCAAATGAATAATGATTTTATGAGAACGTGTTCAATAATGTATGAAGTTTTATATATAAATTTATTAATATTTAAGTGAACAAGATAATAGTGTATTACAAATTTTCATAATGTGCGATAAACTGCAATTTATGTTGTTTATATATTTAATTTAATATACAACCTAAATATTGTTTTCCCCATGAATTGTGTTGGAATCATATCAAGAAATGGCCACGGATCACCCGGCCCGCCGACCTGGCACGGATTCGGCCCAGTCAAATCCATTGACCATGGGTCCGGGCCCGACTCAGATTTCAACCGGGCTGGTCTTCTTGACTACACTGGCCCGTCGGGCCAGCCCGAAAAAAACAGGTTTTTTTTTTTTATTTTTTCTTTTTTTTTGTTTTTCAATTTAGGCGGGCCCGGTCCGGTTCGCAGGGCCATGGACCCAGCACGAACCTAGGCCGTGCCGGCTCAGGATCGAGGTAACTCAACCCTTTGGCCCGTAGGGTCCGGGCCAGGCCCGCCTTATGGCCATGTCTAATCATATCATATCATAGATATGGATCCGTATTATAGGTTAAAAGAAAAAATCTAATAAAATATATTAACTTGAAATTTAAACTAATTGTTGGGGTGCTTTTATTTTTATCATTGAATAGTTAAAATCTATTGAATATAGTTATCTAAGTTTTTAGTTTTAATACCTGGGTATATATTTATTTTCAATATGTATATGTATTATTATATTTGATAGGCACTTATGTTATCTTCCCCTAAGGTAAATTCTATCCTACCCCATGGGGTTTTTAGCCACAAATTTCACACACACCCACAGGGGTGTGTGTGTGATTGTGTGCAAATTTGTGGCCAAAAACCCATGGGGGCACTACCCATGGGGTAGGATAGAATTTACCCTAGTGAACTAGTATGACAATAAAATCATTCTTATTTATTAGATCTTTAACCCTACGTCCCTACCTGTGGTCATTTTGTGCACATATACATTTAAATAAAACCATTAAATTTATCGAATTGCAGCTATGCTTGGTTTTTGGTCCACACAGATCAAACGGTCCATTTTATAAGTCCCCCAATTAAACCTTACAGAATACAGATCTATAGAAAGCCCATTAAGCGGCCTGTTAGGTCACGACAAGATTTTCGAATCCTATTCTTAACTCCATAAAACAGGACCTTGTGACGACCAAGATATACACAGATATAAGACAAAGATAAAAACCAGAAACAAACATTCCGCAACAAGTTACCACAACCGAGAATGGCCGCACCCACGTTCCCCCTGAGCCGCCTCATCTTCTCGGGCCTCCGAAGCTCCACCTCTCTCCGCCCGGCGGCTCCACCGGCGAGCTTCCGTACTTTCTCCGGTAAGTTCTTTCTTCAGATCCAGATTTGTGAATTCAATTTTCCCCCTCTTAACCTTTCTCGGTTGGTCGTTAGATCGACGATTGCGTGATTTCGTATTTTTTAAATTAATTTTTTTTCTCATACTTAAAATTTCCATTTAAGGGACGTTTGGCCGGTCTCCGGCGGGATTCCTCCCTTCCAGCGAGGAACCAGGCTTCAGCTCGCACGAGTGTAGTCATGGCGATTTCAAATGGGACGTTACTGCTGAAGGCTTCCATCTCCAGCTGGGGGTAGGGCCAATGTCCAATGATCAAGTTAGTGTGAAGATGAAGGGATCGCAGCTCACTGCCCAAGGCAAAATGGAGGGCAATATTCCCGGCGGCAGCATGGCGGTAATCCTAAGGTACACGGCCGATCTGCCCATGGATGAGATCAAGCCCGACGAGATCACGGCCAAGCTGGGCGGCGGTATTCTGAATGTGTTTATTCCCAGGAAGAAAGTCGATGGTGAGGAGTCTGAGGGTACCTCCTGATCTGTAATTTGACTGAGATATCTGAGCATGTGAGGAAGAAGATGGTGCCTAGCTAGTGTTGAATGAAAAATCCTATCTGCTTAATTAATAATTACTGGTATTATGTGATATTGCTCTTCATTTTCTTTTATGTGAACTGTGAAGTGATTTTTTTTATTTGGTAACAAATATATTTTTATTAAAAAAATAGCGTTGGAAAATTGAACCAAGATTTCTGGATTAATTTAATTAATTTTCATAACTACACAAAGTTATCAGATAAAATATCAAAATACATCTAACAAACTATTTAATATTTACCCATTGAGTGGTGGTTCAAAATTCAAATACTTTGGAAAGTACAATTACAGCTCATGTTTTTTTGGTATGCTGTTACTAACAAGCAACATTAGAGGGTGCAGGGGTATACCTGTAATTACAGTGAAACAACTTTTGTATGTATAGTGTATATATATGATTGTCTTTGTATGTGAAGAGGGTGCAGGGGTATACCTGTATTTACACTACTTTCTACCACTTTTGGCTAAGCTGACATTTCTGATTTATTTTGTTGCATTATATGCAGGGCACAAATTCGTATCCTGTTTGCACATCCCCATGCAAAAAAAATGTACGAATGTGGGTTAACTGAGACTGGGCAATCAGGTCAAACTATTTACAAAATACTACAAATAAATGGAATGCCAACAAATTTATTATTAATTAATAACAATTAAATGATGAACGATATAGAATCTTATTTCATGTTGCACATTTCTTTCTCTCATAAGTTGTCATGAGCTTACAAACTATGTTCATGAATTACAATTAGGTAGAATTATAATATTATTTGTATCGAGTTGTTTGTGAACATGAATCATAGATTTGTGACGAAAAATTATTTAACAAGCTCGAATAATTAAATGAGTTCATTATTCAACAAGTTGAGTTGGATTTGGTTGCAAATATTTTTATTTAAAAAAAAAAAACCATAGATTTAAATTTAAATAGTCAAGCCGAATTGAGCTATCGTAAGCTTAAATACTAAACTAGCTCGAATTTAAAATGTACTCGACTCGGCTTAAATAACAACCCACAACCTTTTTTCCATATGAAATAAAGTGAGCAATGTAATTTTTTTTATAATCTAAGAATTTATATACTTTGAATTACAATTTTTGGGCCCAACCCAATGAAAATAAATAAGATCGATGGTGAGGAGTCGGATGGTACCTCTTGTTCTTAATTCGACTGACATATCTAAGCATGTTATGAAGAAGAGTGTTGAATGAAAAATTCTATATGCTTAATTAATAACTGGTATTATGTGATTGTTATTCATTTCTTTATGTGATTTTTTTTATTTGGTAACTAACAAGATTATTTTTATGATAGAATAGCGTTGGAAAATTGAACCAAAATTTCTGGACTAACTTAATTAGTTTTCATAACTATACATAAAATATCAAATTACATCTAACAAAATAATTAGGTAAATATGCTTCCATTTGGAGAACTAGTTATATTCTCCGTAATTAATATTTACCCATTCAGTAGTGGTTCAAATACTTTGAAAAGTACACTTACAATTGGCATTTTTTTTTGGTACAAGAAGAAATGAAGGCCAAGCCTAATTATGACGATATCCAATGGCGGATGCAGGAAAAAATCTTAGTGGGGGCACATTAACATTGTCGAATATAGAAATCATGATTTTTTTTTTAAAAAAAAATATACTAGTGAAAATTATCCTCCTATTAAATAAATATTTTTCTCATACATTCTTATTGAATTAATAAGTTAATTGGAGAACAAAGTTTTGTAAACACATATTTCTAAGTATGATATAAAAGTAAAATTTTAAATTTTCAAATAATTTATCTGTTCTTTAATTTTTTTTCGTTCAAAGAAGTCATTTTTTAATTAACATATATAATCTCTTTTAAAAATAAAGCTTTTTTTTTTCTACTATAGGCCAATTAGTGAGTTTTTAAATTCTTAAACATGAAATAGTAATATCTTTTACAGCCCAATTTATATTAATAATCCTAGCAAAATATATAATTCACCTAATTAGTTATGATTTTTTTATAATTTTAGAACAGTGAAATTAATAAATAATAATCAAATACTCTAAGGTAGGCCAACTCCAGTGGGGGGAACGTGCCCCCGGTGAAACCCTCTGGATCCGCCAGTGACGATATCCATGCTGTAAAACCACCTGCCATGTCCGGCCTAACATCTCCCGTATCCCTCGTAGAATCGCCCTATGGATTCCGTATCCATCATCCCCACGTACCATCGCGATAATGCTCTGATTGTCTACCTCCACTACCACATTGCGGGCCCTTATCTCCCATGCAAGCTTCAGACTCTGGAACAAACCCCAAAGCTCAGCACCAATAACGAAGCAAAACCCAATGTTCATCACGAATGCACTCAGCCATTTCCCCATATGATCTCGAATAACACCGCCTGCACTAGCCATACCCGTACTCGATAAATGACTGCCATCTGTGTTGACCTTTACCACACCTTCCTCAGGCGGTTTCCACCCTATCCATCGTTGTTCACGCTGGCCGACAGCGCCTAACAAACCACCACTAGCCGCGACCGCATAAATGCTATGGACAAAAGAAAGGACGTCATGCACACGAGAATCTACAGACCGGTGCTCACCTCGAAAATCGTGAAGTTTCGCCATCGCCACATACGCCAAGCCATGACTCCAAAGATGGACGACCAATCCTCGGCATTTTGCATCAACGTCCTGCCCAAATTTGCGCAGACCCATGGCTACATGCTTCAGAGCCTCTAATTACGTATGCTACAGGACCGGTTCCGGAGCAGTTGCTTCATGCATCGGTTTCGGAGTTTGCGACCGATGATGGTTGCTGGCACTGGCGCCTTTTTCAGCACTTTGTCCCCTTTACTTGTCTGCTCAAAAGCGCAGCGGTTATGCCCCCCCAACCGAATGGCGAGGATGACGTCCGCTATTGGGGAAACTCCCCAGATGGGAGGTTTACGACGCAGTCGGCTTATGCAGCTCTTGCGACTCCATCGACTTCTAGGCGAAATCGCTATTGGCAATTGATTTGGCGGTGGACGGGTCCACAACGGATCTGACATTTTTTGTGGCTTGCGTTTCGCGATAGTCTTTTGACAAACGAGGTGCACTAGCGCCGCCATTTGACAGACTCATCATATTGTACAATTTGCATGGAGGCCGGTGAATCCACGCTGCATGTGCTGCGTGACTGCCCTATAGCGGCGGCCACTTGGTGTAAGTTGTTGTCTCGGGAGGCATGGACAATTGGCATTTTTTGGGTATGAAACAAGCAACATAGCACCAGAGTGAAACAACTTTTGTATGTATAGCGTGTATATGATTGTATGTGCACTGTGCAGTGTGCACATGACCACTTTGGCTAACCTGTCAGTTCTGATTTATTTTGCTGCATAGTATGAAGTGCACAAATTCGTATCATGCTTGCACATCCCCATGCAAAGAAATGTACGAACGTGGGTTAATTTTGAGACTGAGCAATCAGCAAGGTCAAACTATTTACAAACTACAAATAAATTGAATGCCAAAAAATTTAAATTTATGATTTTTTTAAAGAAAAACACTGATTTAAATTGAACAGTCACGACTCGGCTTGAATAAAAACCCACAACCTTTTTTCCATATGAATTATGAAATAAAGTGAGCAATGTAATTTCTTTTTATAATCTAAGAATACTTTGACTACAGTTTTTGTGTTCAACAAAATAAATTTACCAACTCGGGCCCTTAAAATATATCGATGTTTTAAAAAATTGTTGGACTGATATCCAAAATTGAGGAATTAATTTCTTACGGATGGCTACAAAACAATGAAAAATTAATACTTAAGGAAATTGTTACATTCTACTGTACTGCAATTGTAACATCCAACTCTACAATACCACGAGGTCAAATATTAATCAGTCAAATCACTATAGTGAAAAAATGAAATATGATGTTTGAAATTAATTACACACCCAAAACTTAAAATCAATTTTTTTAGGAATGGAAAAGTAGAAAGTTTTTAAAGCTTATGGGTACTGTGCAAACGTTTGAATAGCAAAAGTAAATGTACTGTTACAGCTTGCTAGCTAGGGTTTCATTATGCAAACTAATAGACTAATAGTATAGTGACAAGTGTCTCCAGTCCCACCAGTCATTTCAAAATCTTTTTCTTTTCTTTTGTGTGTTTTGTTTTGTTTGTATACAGTGTACTATAGTCTCCATCTACATTAGGAGAAAGAGAAACCAGAACAAAACAACACCAGTCTCTANAAGATATTTCGATTTTACCATCCAATATTAAATATTTTGGTGTATACCTAATGGACAAAAAATAATTACGTGATTGCCTAAATATCTATAACTCTTTGTAACGTTCACCATTACATATATTTTGTGCGTGATTTCCGCAATGTGACCAGAAATATATATATATATAAATCGGCATCTTCATGGAATCAACTTAAATCGGCATCTTCAACAATAAAACAGTGATAAATCAAGAAAAAAAAAAAGAAGTCTTCAAGTAAATCGGCTTCTTGAAGAAAAAAAACATAAATCGGCATCTTCAAGAAAACATAAATCGTCATCTTCAAGAAAAAAAAACATAAATCGGCATCTTCACGTAAATCGGCTTCTCCAATTTACTTGTATATATAGTGAGAAATCAAGAAAAAAAAAAGTCTGGAAAATACTTCAGTATTAAAAAATAAATATCATTGAAATAAACCCTGCATATGTTTGAAATGAACTAAAACTTGCAATAAAAAACATAAATATCATTGAACTAAACATGTGTGCTGTTCAATATACTTGAATTATACTAAAAAATATGCACTGCAATTAAAAAACAAATGGTATGACAAATAGTTGCAGAATTAACTTAAATATCATGCAAATAAACCTTGCATATACTAGAAATCTGTACTATATACTGAGCATTGCAATATGCCTTGAATATACCGAAAATATACTACACGTGTAGTGAACAACCACAAAACACAATTTTAGACAAAACTGTACTTGACTGCAAACACAATGACAGTATGATATATGTACCAGTAAATAAACTTAAATATTACTAACATACAGTCCACACATATAATTGTTAGAATTACATAAAAAATACAAACACATAATAAACTTATTCCACATATACTTGAATTATACTAATTATATACTTGAATTCAACCGGGGAGTCTTCTTCTTCCAAATCTTCTTCGCTACCGGTTTCTTCGGGTTGGGTTTCATACTCGAAATCAGGGTCTTCCTCGTTCATATCTTTGTCGGTGTATTTGGGCTTCTCCAATTTACGAGTTCGCCGAGACTTTTCCAGTATATTTTGGTCTCACTGGAATTCGTCTGAACCCAGAGATGAAATAGGGTTCTTCATTCTCGACTTGCCGGAAAACTTGCGGCTAGATATAGGGTTCATTCTTGACTTGCCGAAAAACTTGAGGGAAGCCGGGCACTAGATCTAATCAGTGGTGAGTCGTCGCCACCATTTGTCGGATTTTTTCGATGGGGATGAGGGATTTTAGTTTTCGCCATTGACACTTGAATTGGGCAAAAAAATTGAGCAGTTTGCAGAATGAGGGAGACGTGGGGCGGTGGGTGGCTTTTTGGGATAATGAATTTATCTTTTATTTCCTCTTTTTTAGGTAAGTGAATATTTAATCTCACTTAAATATCTAATTACCATTAAAAAAAAGTTTATAACGGTTTCATTGTATTTAGGTATAACTGAAAATATTTTAAGCCTTTTTAGGTAATTTTAAAAATAAGACTTGAAGGGGTATAAAAGCGTTATATATTTTAAATGAATTAGTGTGGGGTGTAATTTCCTCCAAATTAAACCTTACATATCCATAGAAAGCCCATTAAGCGGCCCGTTAGGTCAGGAAAAGATTTTGGAATCCTTTACTTCTGTTCTCAACTCCATAAAACGGGACCTTGTGAAGACCACCAACAGCAAGTATATACATAGAGCAAACAAAGATAAAAACCAGCAAACCTCCTTTCCGTAACAAGCCACCACAACCGAGAATGGCCGTACCCAAGTTCTCCCTCAGTCGCCTCATGCAGTCCGGCCTCCGGTTCTCCACCCCTCCTCGATCGGCCGCTCCTCCGGCAAGCTTCCGTACGTTCTTCGGTAGGTTCTCTCTTCAGAGTTCAGATCCAAATTTCTAGATTCAATTTTACCCCTCTTACACTTTTCCCCTTTTTTGACTCTTCTTTCTGCGGAAAATTTGCTACATTGGTGTTTAGATTGACGATTACGTGATTTTATTTTTTCTACCTACCTGAGATGAGGCTGATTTCCAAATATTTCATCTTTTTTCTAAAGCCAAAAAAAAATTATGTTTATGTTTGACCAAGATTCAAACAAATAAAATTTAAACTGAGTACATTAAATAAAAGTGAAAACTTACCTCTGTGTGAAATAACAACTAAAATTAACAAAGTCGAGCCACTTCAAATTGATTTAGTGGAAGTCTCTTTCGATATCAAATAGAATATTGTTTTTTAAATAAAATTTCTTTTTTTAAAAAAAAAGAGAATTGGTTGTTGAACAAATTAAATTAGGTATCACACTGCAAGACAAAATGGATATTCTTCATTGTAATTATTTTGTTATTATAATTTATGTTAAATGGCTTTTTTGTTCAAATTCCCACATTTTGAGAATTGATTAATGGAAATTTTATTCAGCTTTCACAATTAAAATACACTGCGAGTATTTTTCTTTTTTAAAATTTCATCCTAATAAATTATGTACAAGAATAAGTTTAGCACTTTTTATGTATTAATGTATAGCAACTTTGTATTAGAACAGCACTTTTACTTATTTAGGTTATTTCATATATAAGGGCTCTTCATTGTACAGTAGCCTCACTTTTCATTCTGATAATAAAGTTTTCTTCGTCTTCTTCGTTTATGCTCTGAATCTCGCATTACTCTCAATCTCTGAATCTCTCCAATCTGACACATCCTATTGCCTTATTCTATTAATTATTGACTTTGCAGCAATTTAAGATAGTTCTTTGAAATATACTGGATAATAGAAGATCAAATTCCTATTGAGAACAATGAATTTAATAAATTCTTGTTTGAATTTTGCCTATTTTAGTTTTGCTAAATCCTTGTAAGATAAAGGTTTAACAAAAATCCTTTTGAGAAAATGGTATAGAAAAAGTTGGTACACTTTTTTGTTGAAAATGCTGTAACAGAGGTAGGTTCATATTCTATAATAGATATTTAAATATTAGTTACTTTTTGTTATTATCAGCCCAAGATCACTAGTATTAATCTTGGTTGCATACAGGGACGTTTAGCGACGGCAAGCCCATCATATGGAAACCCACTACTGAAGGCTACCATCTCAAGGTGATTTTAGGGCCTCTTTCTGATGATGAAGTCGACGTTAAAATCAAGGGATCACAGCTCATTGCTCAAGGCAAAAAGGAGGAGAGCATCCCAGGCAGCTGCATTGCTTCAATCATGAGGTTCAATGTGGATCTGCCCATGGATGCCATCGAGCCCGACGAGTTCACGGCCAAGATGGATGGCTGGTTTCTGAACGTCTTCTTCCCGAGAAAGAAGGTCGAGGCTTGAGAGTGATCTGAGAATGTAAATGTTATCATGATGTGAAGAAGAAGAATATGGTGTTTGACAAATTCTATCGGCTTAATTTTATGTGATTGTTGGTTGTTCATTTTCTTATGCGCTTTAAGGGGAAAATATGCTAATAGCCACGCATCAAGTTTGTAACCCACTTACCACTTTGCTTCCAAAAAATTGCATGCTTGGGAAAATACACAACCAAGTTGAGAAAGGTATGTTCATATATATCTCTTGTTATCTAGAATTCTTGTTTCCATTTTGTTTTAGGAAAAACAATATTTTGTAGATCCAAAAATTTGTTTATCTTTCAATATTGTAATTAGTATTTAATCTTGCCAATGTTTTTTCTACAATATAACTTTTTATTTAAGAAATTATTTTTTACTTTGTGGAAACCATTTTTGGGTATACATATTCAAGAATTCTATTTTTGGAGAGAAGTCAATTTTGGTTCATATAAATCATGTTGGCTTCTAGAAATAATTTATAGAGATAAAAAAATTTATTTTTTGAAAACCATACACGGGGATATCGATGCAAGAAATTAAGTTTCCATGAACTATTTCTGTTATACGTGCAAATATTTACAATCAAATGAATGAAATTCTTTCAATTTTTCTATTTCTCTTTTATTTGTTTAGTTAATTGCATTTCCTCTTTTCATAAGCTGATGTTAATTAGTTAATTATAGCATTAGAGATTTTTCTACATTCCAATTGCTGCACTTTTCATATCAAAGATGAAAGATTAATGAATAATTAATATAGTGCTAATAGAAGTATAATTTTCTTCAACCGAACGAAAGCTAAATAAAATGTTCTTTTTTATAAACCCTTTTTTTTATACTTCAAATTACTTAATTGTTATTTTTTCTCTCTAATTTTTTATTTTCTTTACCTAAACATCCGAATAATAACTTTATCCTTAGTCTAATCTTTCGACTTAGTACACATGATAAATATTTTTCTTCACATCCTATATATATAGGTTTGAAACTAGTACCGTACCCTTGCGCGGTATGATATTAAATATACTGATGAATTATAATTTAAACAAATCACAATTTATTTATAATAATGTCACTTATTAGACATTTGAAATAATTATATATATAAAATTAGTTGTAGGCCAACCGAATTTATTATGATCACTATTGCCAATGAAAATATTAATCTTTTGTTATGACTAAGTGCATGTTTTTTCAACAACAATATCACATTCACATATGAATTTATTATGATCACTATTGCCAATGAAAATATAATCTTTTGTTATGACTAAGTGCATGTTTTTTCAACAACAATATCACATTCACATATAACAACAGTGGTTGACTTTTATCAACTCGGATTGCCTAAGGCAACATAATAAAAATTATCATCGTTGGAATTTAAATAGTAGTCTTGAATTGGAAAACGTCAAGGCTAATTGTAGAACAAAAAGAATTTATGCTGCGAGAATTTCACCTTTTATACTTTAAAATTGTGTTTTTAGTTTTTTGTTGAATTAAAAGAAAGTTCTTCAATATCATCATTATTCATCAAGTCAATAACATATTGAGCTATTAGGACTGAAAATTATTTATAAACGGAAGCTAATTAATCTTCTTGAAATATGCATTAAGATATTTGTTGCAAAGACATTGAATTATTTAAATAAAATTTATTAAGGCAATGTTTGACAAAGGAAATGCAACTATATATAGCAGACAATTTTTAATCCAACATACATGTAAATTGATGAATAGATTTCGATAATTTTATTTATAATTTATTTATTTTGAACACAAATTCACATCAATTTTAATTGCACAATAAATTTTAAATTAAATATAATGTTTATAAATTATAAAAATTTTGAAGCATGTCAATTTAGTTCCAAAAAATAACTTGCATGAGATTTTACATTTTGAAAAATACTTATAAATATTAGTTCTTAATTCACCCTCTTAGTCCTAACACATTGTGAAATTTTATTTAATATTTTTCAACTAAAAAATTTAGAGATGATGTTGTTGTGTTTTAAAAAGACTATTATTCTGCTATAAAAATAAATGTCTGTTTTTTTTTCAAAATTATAACCAATATTCAGTAAGTCAAAATATAAATTAATTTTTTCATAACATAATGGCCTCGTTAATAAGTTTATATATTTCATCTATAATAACATTCAATAATAAATATATGCAACCTTTTATGTTTTATTTATTTTTTAGACAAATTATATTATTTTCAAACAATAATTTTTTATCTTGATTTAACTTTTTCCATAAATTTAGGTACATTAAGGCTGAGTGAGTTAGTATATTATTCATTCACGTTAATAAAATATTATTTTCGATAATAACCACAAACTTGGATATTATACCTTCACGTTAAAAAACATCATTTTCGATATCAACCCCAAACTTGTTGGATATTATACTCTTACTTCTTAATTTTATACCCTTTATATGTCAGATAGTTTGAAATATTACTTGAATTATACCCTTTATCCGTGGAGAACGCTGTTGAGAGATGCAAAAACAGAACTGACAAAGACATATTTCCTAGTCGTCTTTTTCCTCTCCTTCGTCTTTACCCTCCTCTGCCGCCGTATCCACAACCACCATGCGAGTGGTCGCCGCCGCTTCCCCCCCATCGCAACCTCCGCCTTTGGCTCAGGGAGAAACAAAAAAAAAACAAAAAAAGAAAAAGAAACGCAGATGTTATTAGAAGGATAAGTCTATAATTTCCGAATTGTCTACTGTGCATCGCGGGCTCTATCTAATATACTGGGCCGGAATCGTGGAAAACAAATGCAAGATTAAGTTGTGATTGGAGGCCTAATCCTGACCGATCCGGGCTAACAGACGTGCCCGCAGAGGATTAAAATGTCCAGACTCCAGAGGCACATACAAGACAAAAAATGCAATTTTCTATTTATGTTTAAAATAAACTCGTATAACTTTGGGCGGAATTGTTTCAAACGATTCGGAGTTGATTTTGGTTCGGCGGCTTGGTGAATCCTTAGCAGAGAGCGCGTTTTGAAAATGGTACCTAAATCTTCAAACTCGCAACAATGGCGTGTTCAGTCCTTAGAAATTATCTTCACCAGCAAACTTCATGGTCTTCCGGCGTGTGAGTCCTGTTTGCTTGGAAACAGTGTGATTTGAATGAATGTCGTAATTTCTCATAGATTAACTTTTATCTCGATAGAAAATTCAGTCAGTAACAGTGACTAAAGGTTACCTTGTATTTTCCAGCTATATGGTCAATGTTGCGACTTGTTCAGGAATTTACTCAGGAGCTCAATTGTCCATTTCATTTTCCGTTCTCATTTTTAATTACCCTAATTTAATGACCATGCATTCACACCTACCGCTTTCTGAAAGCATTGACTTTTCCGACCAAGTCCGTGTCAACGAATTATAAATTTGGAATCATTCTTGCCATTTTCATTTTTTAGTGATTAAATTAATGTGTGCAAGTGGTTTGGATGAACCCTTTTGTGATAATTCCTGTGTAGAAGCCTTGACAATTTATGGTTTAGCAGTTTCAGGCATTAGGCGAAGATGTCTGCAATATATGACAACTGGGAGAGGCTTGTTGATGCTGTTCTGAAGAAACAACAGCTATGGCAGCTTTTTCACGATCATTCGAGGAGCCCCAGCGTCCTCTCCGAAGCTTCGGATTTTAGCTCTAGCTTCAACTCTAGGCTCTCACTCGATGCCCTTGACCTCGCGAGACTTGAAAGTTTATCGACGTACCAGAGGACTCCGAAGCTGGTTTTCGTTTCGGATTTCAGTCACTCCATCAATTTCGAGCATGTACAGCTGGCCTCTTCTGAGTGTCTCGGCAGGGGAACCTTCGGGAGCGTTTATGTTGCTACAATGGACAACGGGGTAGGAATCGTGGTCAAGAGACTCTACCCGAGTGTTTCACAAAAGGAGTTCAGTCGCCAGATGGCGATTATTGGAGGCGTTAGGCACGCGAACGTGGTTTCATTGCGAGCTTACTACTCTTCGGAAGATGAAAGGCTCATGCTTTATGATTATTACCGTTGGGGGAGCGTGTATTCACTCTTACATGGTATGTTGGACCCGTGAACTTCACTAGTGATATAGTTCTTGTTCTTTGTCCGTGTCAAGGAGAATTTTATGAGGATTTTCATTACAAGTTTGATAAGAGATTTCCCTGTTTAGCTTTGAATATTCTCTGCATATCTGAATTCCACTTTCAAGGGCATTAGTGCAAATCAGCAGGGGTGATTTAAGATGAAAAATTATATAGATGTCTGTTGAAGTTATTAATCCTCCATTGTCCCTTAGTTTGCAAAAGAATATCTAATAAAAATCCAATTTGGAATATGCTTTAAGGCAAAATGGATGGTTCGTAATTGTGCTCCATCTGTCGAATAAATGAAGTAGGAGATGACTTTAATTTATCAATTATCCAGGTGTTAATTTGTAGCACTTTCAGTTTGTCTTCATGATGTCTTTTTAATTATGCTGTGTTTATTGCTTCAATCAACATCATGGCCCAGGCTAGTCGTGAATATTGGACATGAGTAATCTTATGCATTCTCTGATATTTTCCAGGAAGAAATGGTGAACCTCGTGCTAACGTGGACTGGGAAAGCAGGCTAAGAATCGCGATTGGTGCAGCCAGGGGTATTACTGAAATACATAAACATAATGGCGGGAAGCTTTTCCATGGAAACATAAAATCGTCAAATGTTTTTCGTAATCCTGACCAGTTTGGTTGCGTATCCGATCTCGGTCCAACAAGCTTGATACAGACAGTATTCATGCCAACTGCATATTACTGTGCCCCTGAAGTAAAGAGTTCCGAGAATGTGTCCCAAGCATCAGATGTATATAGCTTCGGGATTTTGTTACTTGAACTTCTCACTAGAAAGCCCAGCGTTCATGTTCCTGGTGGTCCCGAGGCTGTTGACCTAGTCAAAATGGTTGCTTCCATAAGGAACAGGATTAGGGCTGCTAATGTATTTGATGCAGATCTGTTGAAGCAACCTACCATAAAAGAGCAGATGGTTAAAGCATTGCAGATAGGAATGAAATGCGTCGAAAAGTCGATAAAGAAGAGACCTAGGATGTCTGAAGTAGTGAAGATGTTAGAGGAAATTAGTTCCTTGAACCCCATAAGTGGTGCTCCCGTGGAAAGAAAACTTGTGTTCTTTGAGGATCCTAACCCCGCATTTGATCTTGAAGATATGCTTAGGGCTTCTTCTGACGTGCTTGGGAAAGGAACATTTGGAACTTGTTACATGGCAAGATTAGAAACTGGTAACACAATTGTTGTTAAGAGATTGAAGGACGTTGTTGATTCGTTTAGTTTTTTTCAGCAACATATGGATATGATTGGAAGAATCGGGCACAAAAATGTTGCTGAAGTGAGGGCCTACTACTATTTTGAAAGGCTCTTGGTTTATGATCACTATGCTCAAAAGAGTTTATCTGTTGCGCTGCATGGTACGTGAAAATAAAATTATTGGCAGCTACCCTTCATTGTTTTATGAAGGATAGAGTCTCCTAACAAAAATTTGTGAAGAAATCATCTTTCTTTTAACCTGGAGTTTACTTTGTTCGTATAGGCTTGAATCTTTTAATTACTTAATATTTTATCCTTGATACTTATAGTTATGATCCTTGACTTCTTTTATTTGTGGAAATTCGTTATCCCTTTTAGCATTTATATTGCAGTTCCAAGTGATTTTTAGTATATCCATTCTAGCATCGACTGGTAGCAATCTTCATTGTGTAGGTAGTGCATTATGGGCATGAACTAGAGACAAAGATCCCTCATGAAAAATTACTTGAAGGTTAATGTTAACACTAGAATGATGTGTTTTTTGTTCCTTTTCTTTTTCTTCCCCTATAATATTAGTATTTAGTATTTGCTAGTTATGCATCAACAAGCAGCATTCTATTTTCACATTTTAACTGCAGTTATTCAATCTTATTACTGTATATAATAATCTGACACGATTAAACTCTTTCGTACTTTATAGGGAAACTAGGAACTGATAAGACACCTCTAGACTGGGAGAGCCGCATGAAAATTGCAGTGGATGCAGCCAGGGGTATCGCTCATATCCATAGTAAAGATGGCCGGAAGCTCGTTCATGGAAACATTAAATCTTCAAACATCTTCCTTAATGGACAAAAACATGGCATTGTATCCGATGTTGGTCTGGCAAAGCTGGTAAGTCCCGTCAGAAGATCAGCTATGCCAACTCCAGGCTATTGCGCCCCCGAACTTAGAGACACTGGAAATGTGTCCCAATCTTCTGATGTCTACAGCTTTGGAGTTCTTTTGCTTGAACTTCTCACCGGAAAAAAAACATCTCAAATCAGTTTAGATGAATCCAAGACCTTCTCACTGGTTGACTGGGTTATATCTGTTGTTCGTGAAGAATGGATTGCTGAAGTGTTTGATTTAGAGCTTAAGAGGCATGAAAATGACGAGGAGTCAATGGTACAGACTTTACAAATAGCATTGGAATGTGCTAGCAGTGTCCCTGAACGGAGGCCTAGGATGTCTGAAGTAGTGAAGATGTTAGAGGGAATTAGTGGCATGGAGCCATTATATGAATCTGGTTCAGAAGATTCATGGGAGCAACCATCCATAGATTCGAGATTGGAAGATCTATTGGAGGATCTATTGCCCACTCTTACATAATAAGTTTACTGGTCAGAGAGTTGAGTTTTTTTTTTTTTTTTTTTTTGGAACGCGTGTACAAGTTTTCTTATTACATGTTGCTTTTGATCATTCAATAACCATTTCATTCTCAAATGAAAATCTGTGAAAACTGCAAAGTTTTTTCTAGTGTTCTGTTTTGTTTTCTCTTATACGATAGTGTAAACTGTAAAGTCCTGTCTGAATCTGTACAATTGATTTCTGTATCTGGAATGTTTTAGTGCTCTGTCTCAGTCTCCAGTGTGTTTTGGAATCCCACTGTGTGTTACTATTGAAGTAATTGTTGACCTTGCAAGGCTCGGGAGTTCATCGACTTATGGAAGAGCTACAAAGCTGGTTAATCGGTTCAGATTTCAGTCCTCCTATGGACTTGGAAAATGTCAACCTAGCTTCTGCTGAATTGCTCAACAGGGGAAATTTGGGGGCCACATATGCAGTTACAATGGATAATCGAGTGAAAATTGTGGTGCAGAAACTTAAGCCGATGGATATTTCTGAGGATGAATTCAAGTGCCGCATTGATATTAATATTATAAGTAACGTGAGGCACGAGAATGTGGCTGGATTTCCTTCGTTTGTTTTGGAGTTAATTAATATATACATATATAAAGTTAATTAACATTTTGACTGTTTATAAATGTAATTCATGAACTTCTNACAGCAGATCTTACGGATTATGTTAATAATCACTTTCTGTTGACAAAGGCATCATCATCATCATCATCATTTGCTATTTTCATGATTTGCACAATTTCGGTTGAACCTGTAACTATTGCACAATTACACTCTTTGTTCTTAAAACCAGCTGAAGCTGAACGTCATTGATGGAAACTGCTATATGTCGAAAATTGGTAACTGGAGGCTGCAAGTTGTGTTTCCACAATTAGAACTCAAATTCCATTTTCATATTTTATCAATCATGAATCTTGAGTTTCTATCCAAGCAGACTGTATCTGATCGCAATGTCTTGTAGGTTGATACTCAGAATGCATTTTTTTAGTTTCTCTTGCTGGTTTGATATTCAGTAATTCCATTTCGACCAGATTTAATGCTCAGCGTCTATGAGTCTGAAGTCTGAACTTAGGTTCACAAATTCATTCACTTTGAGTAAAAATGTCTTTAATTGTATAATTCGTTATCTTGATAAATTATCCTTTGTCATATACGCTTGCTACATAAATAACGGATTATTTTTTCATTCTTATAATTAAATTTATCTAAGGATAAAATGAAATTTATTTGGGCAAACCAAGTAGATTGAATTGAATTATTATCCATGTTTATTGGATTACTTTCAAGTAGTTTATAAAATAGTTAAAAAAAAAAAAGGAAAGAGATGACGACTTAGATTGCATCCCGAGCGAACATGTTAGGAGTCAATTTGGACGAACCATGTCAATTATTGAAACTATATATGACTTTTAAGTATTGAGAATACTTTATTACGATAAATATAGTGTCGTCCAAATAATCAAATGAATAATAACTTTATGAGAACGTGTTCAATAATGTATGAAGTTTTATATATAAGTTCATTAATATTTAAGTGAACAAGATAATAGTGTATTACAAATTTTCATAATGTGCGATAAACTGCAATTTATGTTGTTTATGTATTTAATTTAATATACAACCTAAATATTGTTTTCCCCATGGATTGTGTTGGAATCATATCTCGAAATGGCTGACACGCGTCATATTTACGTGCATTTTATAGTGATTTTGGTGTCCGTTTTGTCGTAATTTAATATATAATTAGTTATTATGTAATTAAATATTATATAATTAATTATGTAGTTAATTAATTTTATTAAGCTATGATGAGTTGTTTTATTTGAGTTTTGACAGAAAATGGGGTCGATATAATTTTAGAGTCGAAAACAGCGTGACAATGGCCACGGGTCACCCGGCCCGCCGACCTGGCACGGATCCGGTCCGGTCAAATCCATTGACCATGGGCCGGTCTTCTTGACGACACTGGTCCGCCGGGCCAGTCCGAAAAAAAAAAACAGGTTTTTTTTCCTTTTAATTTAGGCGGGTCCGGTCCGGTTCGCAGGGCCATGAACCCAGCACGAACCTAGGCCGTGCCGGCTCAGGATCGAGGTAACTCAACCCTTCGGCCCGCAGGGTCCAGGCCTGGCCCGCCTTATAGCCATGTCTAATCATATCATATCATAGATATGGATCCGTATTATAGGTTAAAAGAAAAAATCTAATAAAATATATTAACTTGAAATTTAAACTAATTGTTGGGGTGCTTTTATTTTTACTAGTAAGGGACACGTGCGATGCACGTGGAGAAAATTAATTTTTTCTAATTTAGTTCACGCGGAGATGTGTGTTTTATGGTACTATTTTTTCTTAAACTCACTGTTAATAGAAAGTATGTAGTGGTGTCAGGATATTTATTAATTTTCTAAGGTAAAATAGATAGTAGATGCGATTTTTTAAAAATGTAAAGTAAATGAACTATAGCAAGAAAGTAACAAAAGATTGTTAACTAAAGAATGTTCTTAAATTTAAATGATCTAAAGAAGTAACTATGGTCTTCAACTCTTCTCTTTCTTTATGTTGATGATCGGAGAGGATGACTTCTTTCCCTTTCCTTTTGAATTTTTCCGCACACACTTCTTTTTAAGACTGCTGATTGTTTCATTATACTCGATTTCAATCACACGTTGGTCTAGTTTTGCATCCTTTGAGATATGGAGTCGAACTTCATCCATTGATGGATAGTCCTTCAATCGTCTAAAAACTTTTGCATATGGGTTTACATCCAAAACGGTAATGAGTTTGTTAACCGTAGGTTTAGAAAAAGAGGAGTTTGAAAATATACCAATTCTATTCTCGACCTCTCGTTCTGTTTCCTCAAAATACAACTGAAAATATCCAGGACCATCTTCTTTAGGTAATAAGCTAGGAAGATCATGATATACTACTCCCTGAGCTCGAAAAGTATAATAGACTCCTTGTCTTGCAAATGCAAGTTCTTTATCTAATTTGACCCCTAATGATGTAAAAGAGAACATACTGTTAAATAGGCGAATTTTTATTCGAAACTGTTTTGCCTCTTCCGTCTATGAAGTGAACAATTCATGAATTCATCAGGCACTTCAATAGGAGCAAGTTTGACTTTCCCATTATCACAACAAAATGTTGGACACTCATACTGAAATTTCATTGCACCGCAATGTATGCAATTGGGAATTTTTTTCAACTCATGTACCACTAAACATACATTCCCTTTGATAATTGAACCTAAAAAATGACAAATACCAATTATTTATTAAATCACATAAATGAATGAAATGCCTAATTTATTTTTTTATGTACAATTATAATAGAGTATTAATAATAATATATCTCTAGTAAATCACGTTAAATACAATAGAAAACAATAAAATGTTAATATATTTTTCATAAATTGAAGCATACTCATTTTTTTATTAAGGGGAATTTTTATAATTACTAGTAAAGTGCACGTGCGATGCACGTGGTGCTGTATGTTTTAGCCAATTAAGTTTAGTAAAATAAATTAATCAATTTATTAACCATATCATTGCAGGAAAAAAAAATTTAGAATAAATGAGCTCCTATTGTATTTTTTATTTATGAAATAACATAACGATGTCCTAATCTAAAAAGAATGAAATAACATATTATAACCCAAGAAAAATATATGAAAAAATGAGTACTTAATGAAAAAAATATTAAACAACTAAATAATGATATAATGTATAAAATAGATACATTAGTTCTTTTATTTATTTATTTTAGATGATTCAATAGTGATTTTATATCATTTGACTTTGACGTTCTCATAAGTAACATTCATACCCGTTGGAGTCCAATACATCAATAGTATTGCAAAATTTTTCTTAATTCATTTGACAAGACATCTTCTCTATTCAAACACTTAAAAATATTTTAGCCAAACATATAGTCAAACTTTATGATTGTATGATCTTTGGAAGTTATTTTTACTAACATAAATATGTCTATGAAATAATCAATTGTTGTCACAAAAATTGCTGATAGTTTCTATCATTGTATAAACTAATACATTATTCTCTCTCCATGTAGATAAATTGATATCTACCTTATGGAGGCATCGCCCCACGTGGTGGGAATGAATTTCATCTCTAAATAAATGCTGACATTTCCAAATCTTGATTATATGTACTCCCGAGGCGTTAAATTATTTTTTAAAATTGTCTCACATTACATGAAAGGACGTACTCTAACGTAACTGCATATATGTTGAGCACAATATACAAATGAGATTGTAAATATTACTATAAAAAAATGACAACTTCATTCGGACATTCAAAAATATTTTGATCATGATATTCTCTTTTCAATGTTGTTTATTTGAAATATAGACGAATTATATAATCTATTGTTTGCAGATCATTGGTGATTTTGGTTGTTGCAATAATTTTAGAGTTTTTTTTTATTATAATATATTTCACGTTCGTTCTGATTTGTAATATATTGTGCCTAACATCTTCTTTACTTTTTTATTGCCCAACTTTTGGCGTCATACATATTGCTTCGAAAAGTGACGATAATGATTATTTTTTTATTCTGCGACAATGGCAAAAAAAAAGAGACAATATTGAGAAGCATATCATTTGTTAAAATGTTTGAAATGAGAAAAATTAGAGTTCTATTATATTATCGTACACTTAGTAATCGTTGAAATTGATTGTTACAAAGTCATAATTAATATCTACATTATGTATTACACTTTTTTTTTATTTTATTAGTTATTTGAAATTCAAAATTGATAATATAGGATCGTTATTTATGAGAACCAATTTATTACAGATGCTAGCAACAAAAAAGTAGTTAAGAGAAAAATCAGAATAAAAAATTGGAATTATATAAGAATAATTGAAACTTTTCTTTTGCTATTGCATTGTTATTGTTTTATTTGTTCCTTGTTATATTCACAAGTAATATTTTATTAGTTAAAAGAATCAGAACACATTTATATTTATTATATCATTTTTGTACATGTTTTACATAATGACGTTTTAACCAACTAATATATTATTTATTAGGCTACAACTATTTAATATTACTTATTTATTTATAAATATAATTATATATTTGATAAAAATATAGTTTTGTATTGTTTATAAGATTAAAAAGTTTTAGATTTTTTCCAACGTTTGATAAAATATTAAGTAACTAACTCGTTTTCATATTCAATGAAAATATATGTTACGACCATTATGGTGTTCCCTTTGAAGTAGTAATTAAACAATATTATAACATACAAGTCATTTATTTCTCCTTTTAATTTACATAGTTAATGTTGGTAATAGTTGTAAGTTTTCATCCGTTTTGTACTTATTTCTTAGTATAAATATTTTAAATCTATGTAAGAAAAATATACCACAAGTTTATCTTATGTTATTTTATATATAATAAAATTAATTTAATATAGATTAGTAACTTATTTTACAAAATATTTTTAGGTCTATTTATTATTTTAAATTATTATTGATTAATATATATATATATATATGATATTATTTTATATCGATGAAAATAATTATATTATTTTTATTTTATTTATAATACACTGGTCAAATCAAACATCATTGGAAAGAAATAATGTTATATATTGCAAATAAAAATGGTAACAAATTAAAAAAATATATTAAGTAATTCAGAATCGATAATTTAATGGTACAAAGTAATTATATTTTTAACTAAACATTAAGACTAATATACCAATTTTTAATGCAATATATGACATAAAAGTTCTAAAAATAAAGGTGCATCTCAAATATGTTTTATATTTCTTATTAGCCACCTACAATTGATATAGTACATTAATTAATTTTATCACTTTTTTACATTTAGTTTGAATGCGAGCTATACGTTTTCTCATTGTGTAATCTTACTTTGTTATTACGTAAAACATAATTCTTACCCCTTGTTTAATTATTATAATACAAATAATATTAAAAAGGACTTTTCAACCTAGATATACATCTTGTTTGTTTTGAAAAATTACTAATTATCATAATTTAGATGATAATTGAATTGAATGTGTTATATATTCTATCATTATCAATATTTTTTATAATAATTAGTTGCACACAATATTATATATAACACACGTTTTAAATTGATTTAGAACCCTACTTTTACTACAAGAAATTATTAAATTCTAATGAATATATATTACAAAGGAATTCAACGACAATCCTAATGAATATTTTAATTTATTACTCTCCTCTAAATTTTCCAAATATTTCTTTATTATAATACAGATTAATAGATAGATGAGTAATGGTAATATATCGATATAACTTAATAATAAGATTAATTAATTTTAAACCTATATAGGCATATCATGATTAATATTTTATGGTCTTGACAGAACGTACCATTTTTTAATGCATTTGGAATTTTATTTATCTAAAATCTTCAGACAACGCCTGAGAGTATGTAATCCAAAGTATTTTCACATCTGTTCGAGTACAATACACCAATGTTACTACAAATATTATTCTTAATTCATGTGGCGCATTTTAAATGTGACTGCTCATTCAAAATCTCTAAAATATTTTGCTTAGACTTTGGTAGTCCATTTTTTGTGTTGCTTCATTGAAAAAGTGCAAGATACGTAATCTGTAGTTCTCAAATCTATGAAAATATTGGTTATCTGACATGATTTTGGAGTAG
>BKCP01004960.1:3614223-3641790 GCA_008636005.1 Striga asiatica | reverse complement strand
AATGCACACCCAGGAGGGTGGAGGGTTAGGCCGGACCCCCAACCTATTATATAAAAAAGCCTTAAATTGGCTGAAAAATCACAAATCTACAAGATCAAAGTCTGATATACAGCAAGTCAAACGAAAAAGAAACCAGAAAAAGAAAGTAAACAAGGAAAAGCTGACAACATCAGTCAGAATGACAAAGATAACAGCTCTTGGTCCGGGAAAAGTCCAGGCGAAATGTCAGCGTTACGGGAGAGCTTAACATAAGATGTTTTACATTCACGCTAAATTAAAAAATTATTCCTGCTGCCTCTTGAGTTTATACCATTCGTGCATCGTGAAGCTCTTGAACTATTTTCATCGACCATGTTCTCATCACTATGTGATATCAACTGCTATTATATCATTTTTTTGTTAATTTATTTATTAATGAACTTCATTGTAGTAGTTTTCTATAAACTGAAATTCTAGCTTTACATTGTTCGGTATTTTTACAAAGTGCACATGGATAATGATTTTGCATTACCCATTCAGCATGCAAGAATCTTACTATTTTTTTTCTCCACATGGCCCATGCATCATATGTTTCTAGTGATAGTCCTGAACTTCTCTAAAAACAGGTGCTTTCTTTAACAATTTTCGTCATCATCTTCTTCCTTAAGATTTTTTTTTTTTTTTTTTTTTTTTNTTTTTTTTTTTTTTTTTTTTTTCTCAAAACTTCAAAAGGCTATAACTCTCAGCTCCGGTGTCCGTTTTTCGCCCGTAAGATACCGCCGTGACCGTCTCGACGAGACGAATCTAACGGTGTCTTTAGAATCGAATTTCGAGCACAACTCAGAAACTCAAAATTTATACAGAAGCTCGGAAAAATTAAACACTAAGCTCGAAAGCTTTAAACTAAGCTCTGATACCACTTGTTGTGGTATCATCCCAAGATCATAAATATAATTGAGAGAAAAATAAGTTTCTATTACTCACAAGAATAAAAACAAGAGATTTACAAACTCTAAACAAAAAAACTCTCAAACTCTCCCACAACTCTTCTTGGTTGTGTTTCAACACTCTCAAGGTTGATTGATCACACTCTTGGATGATTTGAGTAAATGAAATAAGAAGCCTATTTATTGGAAAGATTTAACACACCACCATTGACAAATGTGTGTGAATGAAGAAGGTTGGTGGAGGCTACTTCTTCAATGGTGTGCCATTGATTTCTTCATGGGTGGGCTTCATCTTTGGTGTACTTGTATGATATTGCATGGAACTTTCAAAGCCATTACATTACATCAAATTAATCACATATACCATTTCTTCCCTCCCAAACATTGCACGCGCGCTTTAAGGGGAAAATACATTACAAAAAATGGCATTAAAGTTTGTAACCCACTTACCACTTTGTTTCCAAAAAATGGCATGCTTGGAAAAATACACAACCAAGGTATATGTCGAGTCATCTGATGGTTCTATAGTAAAACCGTTTAAGGAAGGTATATGCTCTTATTATCTAGAATTTTTGTTTCCATTATGTTTTAGGAAAAATAATATTTTGTAGATCCAAAAATTTGTTTATCTTTCAATATTGTAATTACTATTTAATCATGCCAATTGTTTTTCTACAATATAACTTTTAATTTAAGAAATTATTTTCTTACTTCGTGGAAACCATTTATGGGTATACATATTAAAGAATTCTATTTCTGGAGAGAAGTCGATTTTGGTTCATATAAATCATTTTGGCTTCTAGACATAATTTATAGACATAAAAATATCCCAAGTTACCACAAATTAGTATTATATTAGGGCCTCCTTTACTATGTTGGCCGATGCTTTTTGTCCCGCCGGGAACTTGGGATTTTTTTTCATCCCACATCGCCATCGGAGCTTCTGGAGGAAAAGATCCCACTGTGCTTGCTTTGGGCTTTCCAAGCTGAACCACATGCATAATTATGAATTGGATCTTTTCTTGCCCTCAATTGATGAGGACATCACTGGTTACAAAGATGAATCACTTGAGACTGTCAAAAGAAATGAAATCCAATATGGTCTTCATCTCAAAGTGGTTTCATATATATATAAGGAATAATTATATGGGTGGACGATGAATGAAATTGTTTGGTTTGAAAAATAATTGCACCTTTTCTGACAATCTTGTTCAATTTAATATCCACATATGTAAATGCAACACTAGTAGGATAATAAACACATCTTATATAGTATACAATATATAAAAGTTGAGCATAAACAATAGGGTGCGATTGAATTGCCCAATGAGATTCTCTTTAATAAATAAGCCAGTTATTAAAAAAATTAAAGAATGCGAATAGTGTATTGGGTCTGTGTGGATAATAAAAAGGGAAGAAAATAATAAATATTTCGAATTATGTGCTGGTTCGTTGTGAATATAGAAAATGGCGCAAGTGAAATAATTGGCGTTTAGTGTGTCGCGTTTTGGGCCGGAGAACAGAATCAACCCGTTTTCTATAAACCATAATCCTAAGAGAAAATTATCTACTGGACGGTACCATAGAAGTTTTACTCCCTATTTACGATTAAAAAAAATTAATACCAAACTTTATTTTTATTTACCTTTGGAACGAGAATAACATTCATTTGGTTCCACTTGACTTCAATTTAGATTAATAGCACTCCTCCCCATTTTTTCTTGGTAGGGTGGAAGAATCAACGCCGCCATCATCATCACAGTGCGTCATCTCCCTCCTTCGCTTCGCCACGCACAGCCAGCGGGGGTTCTCCATCCTCAGCTCCACCAGAACCTTCATCAACGTCACCCGTTATGCGAGGTCCTTTCCCTCTTCGACCCCTTCCTCCCACCGCCCGCCGCCAGCTGCCTTGAGGCTCGGAATATAACTCGTCGAGGCGCAAGACGTGTAGTTGATAAGGTGTAGTAAATTCTCCAATTACTGATTTAGGGTTTCATTAATTTTGATTTGTTTGGGAATCTCATTGATTCACATTTGAATTTCAGATCTGTGATTTGTTGGATTTTGTTTGAAATTTTGATTAATTTTCTTTTGATTTTTGAAACAAAGACTTTGATTTTTTTTTTTTTACTCAATTCTCGTCAGATCTCGATGCCAATGAGTTGGAAAATTGGTGACGGAATTTCAACGGCTCAAAAACCGACATACAAACCAAGCAGATAACCAAATTCTTCGCGGGTTGGGATGGTGTTCGAAGATCTGCCGGGATCGCGATGCTCGTTGGGCGTACTGAATATTGAGTTTGTTTATAAGTATGTGAGATATACATGTATTTTGAACGATTTTGAGAATAATTGATATTTAATTGATATTTATCAATCCACTATGTATTTTTTTGTTTTATTTGTAGTTTATTTTTAGTTTTATTTGGTATATGAATTTATTGTCTATTTGTTTTTTTAATTTAGTAAAAATATGATAATAAACTTAAGATAAACTATAGGGATAATGTAATAAGCCTAACATAAACCAAAAATAAACTAAAAATAATCTGAAAAGTTCATAGAAAAAAAAAAGTTGATTTAACATAACATAAACTAAAAATAAACTAAAAATAATCTGAAGAGTTTATAGAAAAAAAAAAGTTGATTTAACATAACATAAATTAAAAATAATCTGAAACGTTCATAGAAAAAAAAAGTTGATTTAACATAGAAAAGTTGTGTGAATACAAAAATGGAATTGTTACAAAATGATCATATTATGGAAAAAAATTTTTGAGATGAGAATCTTGGTGTCCTTAATCCTAATCCTACAAATAAATACAGAAGCCCATAAACCGGCCCAATCGTTAGATTTTCCTTGGGAAGATTCTCGAACTCCTTTGCGTCCATCATTTACTAGTTTACCCCTAACTTCATCCTCATTATAAAAATGGCAGAAGGCAGCGCTGAAAATGTCTATCACTGAACCCACCATCGTCTTCGAAAAGTGCCGAACAAAAACCAGAACAAAAGAGCTATGGACGCCTCAACCCTTGCCTACCTCCTGGAGTCCGCTCTTCTCAGAGACCCTCGTCAGCAGCCGTCGTCAGAGACCCTCGTCAGGACCCGCGCCCTTAAGCTGAACGGATCGGATTGCCTGCTGCGCCACATCTCAGTTTCTGGTTTTTACTTACTTACTCCCTTCAGATCCATGCCTGCGCGCTCCTATTTCTCTCGTTTCGCGTTTTCTGTTGGTTTAGTCTTCACGCTCAAGCTCTTCAGATCTCTTTTTTGTTTTTTTTTTTAAGCTGAAATTTCGTATAGATCTTGTGTTTTTTCTGTGCGATTCCTTGAACTGAAATCTGGATCTGTGGATGTGCAGAGAATTGGGACACCACCGGGGACAATATCGACCCGGGATTCGCCCCCTTCAACTGCGTGGAACGGACCACCGTCAAAACGAAAAACACCGCCAAGAGCTTTCACTTGCGGATGCCGATGCATGGGAAGGTGAAGGAAGACGTGGTGGTGAGGGTGGATGGCTCGGTGCTGCGGGTGGACGCCAAGGAGCCGGGATTCGAGCACCCTGTGGGGAGGTACTTCGTTCAGCTGCCTATGCACATGTGCAAGCGCGAGGAGATTAGGGCTGTGATGGGGGACGATGGTGTTCTTGAGCTGGTGGTTCCAAAGAACAAGAAGAAGAAGGAAGCTGGGGCTGTGATTGAGGTGACGATTAAGTAGAATTTTAAGCAGCAGTTTTACTTTCTTAGTAGAATATGAAGATGGATTTTTGGATGTTATTTCTCTTTTGATGCTGCTGGTGGTGGTGTTTGATTTGGATACGTTAATTTGTGGGGATTTTGTGAGAGGGAATATTGATGATAGTCTGTTTGTGATTTGTTTTTGCAAGTTGCATTTTGCAGTGGCCTTTTTCTTGGCAGTTATCAAGATTTCATTGCAAAACTATAATAAATCAACATTAATTGCAATAATGATAATATTAATAACACTCTAACCAAATCCATGCACATTGTTGAGAACAACTTTTGTAGGCTTCAAAAGAAGATTAGCTAAATATAATGCGTGTACGCAGGCATAAATTGCTTATTTTCTTGGTGGAATTAATCAGTCAAATAGTCAAAGCTTAATTAAAAGACTACGTTAACTTCCATTGGCTTGGCATATTCAAAAATGATTATACGTGTGAATAAGGGGTCTCTCAGGTATAACGGACAACTCTGGTTAAAGAGATAACGGACACGTGTTCAAGTAGTATTGGTTTTTATGAGATGCCACTATACCTACTATTACTACTATGGTTAAAGTGGGGTTTATCCTTGACGGCTGACACGTCTGTTGTGTGTTGGCAGATGGGAGACGGCTTTCCCGTTACATCTAACGGTTATGTGATGTCGTTAGTGAAACTACTGTTTGATTTGTTTTTTCTTAATTTTAAATTTTTCTAATACAAATTTTGAATTAAAAAGTAATGAGATTGCGGTTTCTATAAACTTTGTTATACCTCCACTCAGTTAATGATTGTTATTTATATTTTATTTCTTAAAAAGTAATGACATTACATTCGCGAGCAACTCAGAGCGCAGCTGAAGCAGCCAAGTGCACGTAAAACAGTCACCGATTAGTTGGGCCAGGCCTAAACAATCTAAAAAATAAATGGAAGGAAAAAAGGCAAGAACTTGGAGTAGCTTCAAGAACCAACAACCTAAAATTAGCAATATAAAACATTCAATATTTTTCTCACAACAAAAAATGCATAACATAAATTGACAAATAATAGTGAAGATATACATAGAGCTTATTCTGGTTAAGCGAAAGAAAAACTACGAAGAAACAATGAGGAAGGTGTTTAGTAACATAGCCCTTAGAAAAACGTACAGTGAAACCCTAATAGTAAAAAACACATGTCCAAATCCTAGAAAAGCACACCACCAAATCTAAAATAAAAGCACACAACTAAAGAAAATTTAAGCTAGCTTATTATGCTTATCAAACATACTCTTAATTATATTTTCCCATTTCATTAGCTGACGCTAATTAGTTAATTATATCTAGGGACGGAGCCATCCATAGGCTAGGGTGGGCTCAAGAAAAAATAAAAAATTATTAACTTTACCTTATAAAATATTTTGTACTTAGCCCTACCAAAATTTTATACTAGCCCCATTCATGTTTCTATTAAGCCCACAAACAGCCCAAAAATTGAGAAACAAACTCATTTAATGTCAAACCCATTTATTTCAATAGGCCCCACAAATTACAAAATGATCTAATTTATACATAGTCCATCTTCATCAAATTATCACCTCCAAACCCCAACGCAAGCAGCTCAGCCTTCAAGCTCTCGACCACTCGAAGCTTTAATTGTCGTCGGGTACCTTCCACCTCCGCCCATCTCCGCCGCCGTCACTTTCCCGCTGCTCCACCTTCCCTCCCAAGGGCTGCAGCAACTTCCAAGGCTGAAGGCTCCAAACTTTGGGTTTAACGCATATGTTTTTTATTTTATTTTTATTTTTTTACAATGGTAATTCAATTACATGTATACTGAAACAAATAATTTTATTATCTACATCATTAATATTTTTGTTGTAATGTAGATGATTTGGTTTGTAAAGAAAAAACTAGAAATATAATAGTTTGAATTTATGCACACCAGTCACCACTAGTAATTCAAAGAGATAAGTTAGAGTGTAGACTCCATTTGATATAGATTTGGTACATAGCTTGAGCAATCCCGCGACCCTTTGTTCCGTCCATTGTAGCACGCGTGTCGCCCAGGGTCAGAAGGGGCATGATGACTTGACGTCATCCTCACCTTCCTTCATCTTTTCACCGACAGTCTGTTCAGGGTTCCAAATTCAACAATGGCAACTAAACACGAGGGTTCTGCTCGTTGCGGGACTTAACCCAACACCTTACGACACGAGCTGACGACAGTCATGCACCACCTGTATCCCACACTCTCGAAGGCATTCCTCCCTTTCAAGAGGATTCGCGGGCATGTCATGTCCTGGTAAGGTTCTTTGCTCTGCATCGAATTAAACCACATGCTCCTCCGCTTGTGCGGGCCCCTGTCAATTTAGTGTTTGTGTTATTTTGCCTTCTTGAAATTTCTTAGTATTGAGAGTGAATTAATTACAAGCTCAACTAGCCCCTAAGACGTATGAGCTTGATTCATTACTAATGAGAGATTTCAAGACTTATCGACTACTTTTGAATTATGTCGTATATTAGTCGAGACTAATAAGTTAAAAATCTACAATTTGATTGACATGTACAACTGAAATTGTCTTAAGTAATTTTTGTTAATTAAATTCTAGTATTTTTATTTGATCTAGTTAATATAATTTATTTGACAGGTTAATTCGTCTTGTTTACTCTCCCCGTGTCTACGCCAACTACAGAGCGAGGTTTTCCGCTATGAAACTTGTTAAGACGGTTCTATGCAATAAGATGGAAGAGGAATTTTTGGCGGATTCAATGGTTGTTTACATTGAAAGGGAGTTGGTTGAAAAGATTAGTAATAATACTATAATCGCCGAGTTTGAATCCAAAAAGAATCAGAGACAACAATTTCATTAGTCCCAGGAATTTTCAAATCCTAGCTCTGCCCCTAAATTTATATCATTAGAATTTTTTTCTAGCATCCAATTACTGCACTATTTATATATATCAAAGGTGAAAGATTAGTGAATAAATAATATAGTGCTAATATAATGAATTTTCTTCAACAGAACGAAAGATACAATAAAATATTCTTTTTAATAAATAAATTTTTTAATACTTCAAATTACTTATATGTTATTTTTTCCCTCTAATTTTTGTGTTCTTTACCCAAGATCGATCATTCAATAACCGAATATCAACTTCGATTTGGGTCGGAGAACTCCGCTTCTATAAACCATAAACAAAATCCAGCAAATAACCCCTAAACCGGCCCAATAGTCAGCCTTTCCATGAGAAAATTCTCGAATTCCTTTGCGTCCATGATTTGACTGATTTCCCATTTTACCCCTGACCTCATCCTCACTATAAAAAAAGGCAGCAAGCAGCAACCCACCATCGTCTTCTTCAATTCAATCATGCCGACCAAACTGAACAGAAGAGTGAAAGGGAAAGGAAAAAAAGAGAGAGGAAACGCACCATCAACATCATCATCCTCATCTTCACGGGAACCAGCAATGGACGCCTCAGCCCTTGCCGAACTCCTGGAGTTCGCTCTCCTCTCCCGCTCAGGCTTATGCCCGCCGCCGGCGTCGGTTTCTGGTATTTACTTACTTACTCCCTTCAGATCCATGCCTGCGCGCGCGTCTCCTATTTCTCCCTTGTTTCGCGTTTCCTGTTGTTTTAATTAATCTTCACGATGAAGCTCCTCAGATCTGTTTTTTTAAGCTGAAATTTCGTATAGATCTTGTGTTTTTCTGTGCAATTCCTTGAATTGAAATCTGGATCCGTGGATGTGCAGAGAATTGGGACACACCCGAGGACAAAATCGACGAGGGCTACAACTGCGGGGATGAGGGAATCGCCAAGACGAAGAACACGCCCGAGAGCGTTCACATGAGGATGCCGATGCATGGGACGGCGAAGGAGGACGTGGAGGTGAGGGTGGAGGGTTCGGTGCTCCTGGTGGACGCCAAGGAGGCAGGCGGCGATCGGGTTGTGGGGAGGTACATCGTTGAGCTGCCTATACACAAGTGCAAGGTGGAGGAGATCAGGGCTGTGATGGGGGAAGACGGGGTGCTCGAGCTGGAGATTCCCAAGAAGAAGAGCGAGGATGGGGACGTCATTGAGGTGACTATCGAGTAGGTTTTTTAAGCAGCAGTTTTATTTTTAGTTGAATAATGATGTTTGGTATTCAGTTATTTTCCTTTTGATTATGGTGATGGAACTTTGGATATTATGCCTCTGTTTATGCTGCTGCTGTTGCTTGATTTGTGATTTGTATTTTGTGGGGATTGTGACTGCTGAGAATTGAATGGTCTGTTATGTGAGTTGTTTTGCAAGTTTCATTAATTTGCAGTTGGCCTTTTTTTCTCGGCTGTTATCCATTAACAGTGATGCACGAGAAATATTTCACTGCAAAGCATTAACATATTAATAATTACAATAATAATGATAATAATTACACATTTAACCAAATCCATGCACATTGTTGAGAATTTTTGTAGGCTTCAAAAGAAGTTGGCTAAATATAATGCATATACACAGGCATAATTTGCTTATTTTCTAGGTGAAATTAAACAGTCAAATAAGTCAAAGCTTAATTAACAGATTAATAAGTTAATAACTACAATTGCAAGATAAATGGATACTGATGATCTGTGTGAATAAGGCTGTCTCAGGTATAACGGACAACTCTAGTTATACAACGGACACGTGTTCAAGTAGTATTGGTTTTTATGAGATGCCAATATATGTACTATGGTTAAACTAGGGTTTAATTCCTTGGCGCCTCTTGTGTATTGGCAGATGGGAACAGCTTTCACGTTACATTTAACGGTTATATTACGTCGGTGTTAAATTTGATATGAGGGAAAGTTTGATTCAATTTTTCTTAATTAAAAATTTCTAGTAAAATTTTAAAATTAAAAAGTAATGACACTGCAATTGTTTTTATAAAATTTGTTATATCTCCACTGACATATTTATAATTAACGATAATTATTTATATTTTATCACATCAAGATTAATTATTACTCTATATTTTTCATATTTCATGCTATAAGAAATCATTAAATCTTCTAGTTCATTTTTCTTTTCATAATATTATTTTATATAATTCCAGTTGTGCCCTTAATACAAATTCCTTGTCCAAATAAAAAATAATAATTATTAATGCTTAAGTAATTCTCAAGCATGTTAGCGAGCAATGGAAGAGGAAAAAAAGTGGAGGAAATTATAAATTTTATTGTATGATTTTTTTTCCTTCAATTAAGCTCTCCTAATAACTAAGATACGATTGCACATTTATCTTCACTTTAATGCATTATGTAATAAATTTCTTGAACTTAACCAATTGAATAAATGAAGACTTTTGGGTATGGGCGAGGATTGTTAACGAACCATATGTTCATGAATATAAAACAAGTTCAAGTTCATTTGTATTCGACAAAAACTCATACATTTGTTAATCTAGAAAAATTCAAACAAAAAATTAAACTTATTTAATAATCGAACGAACACGAACTTATTGCGAACATTCGATAAAACTGAATCCATTATACTGCAATTGTCACATCCAGCTCTAAATGCTAGTACAAGGTAAATATGAATCTGACCGCAATCAAATAATAATAAAATAATATGATATATGAATATGCACCCCCAAACTTAACATCAAGTTTTTAGGCTTAAAAAACGTTAAAAAGTTATAGTTAAAGCTTAGGTAGTACTGATAAATGATAATATACCAGTAGTGACAAGTGTCCAATCATATTAGAACTAGCTCAGTCAACACGGTCAATGGTGTATCCTCCTCCATGCCACGTCAGATTACTTCCTCCACTGGTGCAGATTATATGGGTGATGACATGCACAAGAAACAAGCTACAGATTCCTCCATGCAAAGACAAAATGGCATATCAGCAGGATAGTACAAGTTTGTTGAGGATTATTATATATCCACTAAGGCTAGGTGGCATTGATCTAGTGTTTATAATTTGAATCTAAGGCTGAGATCATTTTAGGCATAGTCTATTTATTGCACTCTTTTCTGTAGCAGTCGAGTATCAAGTTTTTGTAACCCTAAAAACGTTAATGCATTGAATGCAAAGTTAGTTCATCTTGCAGCTTTTGTTTTCCTTGATTAACCATGGAAATTGACATTTCCTTTTAAACCACGCATTTCAAAATGGCTGGCTTCTTGTTTGTTTGTTTGTGTACAATGTATAGCATACAATGCTGAAACTACGTAAAGCTGTTTTTTTCTTTTCTATTATGGTTACAGAATTACAAAGTTCTGCCCCTTTCACAAAACCTCCTTTATTCAATTCGTTGGTAGGTTGGAAATGTTACCACAAATACACACCATGTCACGTGATAAAAATCTGGATACTTCTAGGAAATCCACTTTCATTAAAATAGTTATCATCAAATTAACAATGATCAACATATAAATATAAAGAATATAAATTACTAGAACTATATAGTTTATAATTTTTCCTCTAAAAAACTTATGTGAGTTGTTTTGCAAGTTTCATTTTGCGGAAAAATTGGAGATTTCGTCCTGTAAGNAATAATAATAATAATAATAATAATAATAATAATGATAATAAAATCAATTTAAGCAAATCCTGTACATTGTTGAGAACTTTTGTATGCTTCAAAAGAAGATTAGCTAAACATAATGCGTATACACAGGCATAATTTGCTTATTTTGTAGGTGGAATTAATCAGTCAAATAAGTCAAAGCTTAATTAAAAGACTACGTTAACTTCCATTGGCTTGGCATATTCGGAAATGCAAGATAAGTGGATAATGATCGATCTGTGTGAATAAGACCGTCTTAGGTTTAACGGACAACTCTAGTTATATAACGGACACGTGCCCGAGTAGTATTGGTTTTTATGAGATGCCAATGTATGCACTATGGTCAAACTAGGGTTTATCTTGAAGTTTCTTGTGCGTTGGCAGATGGGAAACGGCTTTCACGTTACATTTAACGGTTATTTGGTGTCGTCATGCATGATATGGTGTGTTTAATTGATTATTATGGAAACTTTGATTCATTTTTTATTAATTCAAAATTTCTACTAGAATTTTTAAATTAAAAACTAATAAAAGAATGCATTTTTCTACAAAATTTTTTGTACCTCAACTCACATATTTATAATTAACGATTACTATGTATATTTTATCTCAGCACACTAATTGTGTCACTCTTATATTTTCATATTTTATGCTATAAGAAATCATTAAATATTCCAGTTAATTTTTGTTTCATAATTTTTCTTTTAAATAAATCTTGTTGTACCCTTAAGACCAATTCCTTGTCCAAATAAAAAAATAATAATTTTTTATGCTTAAATAATGCTCAAGCATGTTAGAACAATGGAAGAGGAAAAATTAATGGATTACAAATTTTATTGTATGATTTTTTTTCTATAGTTCTTCACTCTTAAAACCGATTTAAATTGCCTTGGTATTAGTATTTACGGATATAAAAATACCCTTTAAGCTTCCTAATGACTGATATAATTTCACATTTATCTCCACCTTCATGCATCTGTAAGCTCCCATAATAATTAAAATACAATTTCACATTTATCTTCACCTTCATGCATTATGCAAATTTCTAGAACTTGACCAACTGAATACATGATGAAGACTTTTGGTTATGGCGTAGGATTGTTAACGAACCCTACATTCGTTAATAAAACAAGTTCAAGTTCATACATATTCTACAAAATTAAACTTGCTTATTGTTTGTTAATAGAGCATAATTCGAACAAAAAATTAAACTTATTTAATAATCGAACGAACACTAATTCGTAGCAAACATTCTATAATAAAATAAAATGATATTTGAATATATGAATGCACCTCCAAACTTAACATCAATTTTTTAGGCTTAAAGAATGTAAAAAGTTATAACTAAAGCTTAGGCCATCTCCAGCCCTTATCTCTACTCTAGCGCGGACTTTACTCTACTCTAGAGTAGAGTTGAACATTCATCTCCAACCCTTATCTCTACATTTTACTCTACATTAAATATATTATTTTTTTATTCATTTTTTATTTCAAATAAATTGGTATATATGTATATTTAATTTTATATAAAATGTTAATTACTCAAATAATAAAAATATATTTTATTTATTTTTATTTCGAATAATTTGCTATATATATGAATATGTAATATTATATAAATGTTTATTACCCAAATAGAAAAAAAAAAAAAAAATTATGGTTTACACACTAGACCATATATGGTTTAGACCATATATGAATTAGTGCAAATTTACACACTAGACCATATATGGTTTAGACCATATATGAATTAGTGCAAATTTACACACTAGACCATATATGGTTTAGACCATATCTTCACATTTAAAAAATAATAGTAATAAATTGAATTTCTTAAAGAAGATACATATACATCTATGTACCGATTGAATCAAAACTGTTACTTTTGAAAATATATGAATTAGTGCAAATTTACACACTAGACCATATATGGTTTAGACCATATATGAATTAGTGCAAATTTACACACTAGACCATATATAGTTTAGACCATATCTTATGCAAATTTTATTATGTATATATATGATCTTAGCCATTGATCTTTAGATAAGAATCCTACGGTTGATTCAAATTTATTATCTTTTTTATTCATTTTTATTTCAAATAAATTCTAATATATGTATATTTCATCTTATATTCATTTTTGGTGGTATTTTAATATTACAAAATTACAAAATAAAATTAATATACATCCTTTAAAGTATTATTATTTTCCTCAATACTATTATTTCACATTTAAAAAATGATTGTAATAAATTGAATTTATTAAAGAAGATACATATACATCTATGTACCGATTGAATCAAAACTATTACTTTTGAAAATATATGAATTAGTGCAAGTTTACACACTAGACCATATATGGTTTAGACCATATATGAATTAGTGCAAATTTACTTGTTCGAATGTGTTAAACTTTTATTCATGTGGTACTATTTTAATATTAAAAAATTACAAAATAAAAATATAATACATCAATAAATAAAAAGTACAAAATTATTTAGCATAAAAAATACATTGCACAAAGTTATTTAACATAAAAACATATTTATTAATATACATTATACAAAAATTTATCATTAATAATACATTAAAAAAAGAAAAAAAAATAAAAAATTCTGGCGTTCTGCTACAGTACTGCGCTAGAATTGGCGCAATACTGTTTATTTATCTGATCTAGCGCTAAAATATAGCGCTGCCTTGGAGATATTTTTTCACGCTACTTCAGCTTTTTGCGCTATTCTAAAGCAGCATTGGAGTGACTCTTAGAAAAAAAAAAAAGCTTAGGTACTATGGTAAATAGTACCAATAAATGATAATACTAGGAGCACTTTTACAGCTAGCTACTAGCTAGGGTTTCATTGTACAAACTCATAGTATAGTGACAAGTGTACAACCACACATTTCAAAATGGCTGACTTCTTGTTTGTTTGTATGTATGCAATGTATATCATACCCTGGAACTATATAAAGCTGTTTTTTTTTTCGTTTTCTATTATGGTTACAGAATTACAAAATTCTGCTTTTTAATTCAATCTCCTTTTATTCAAAAATGTTACCACAAATACACATCATGTCACGTGATAAGAATTTGGATACTTAAAGGAAATCCACTTTCATCAAAATAGTTATCATCAAATTAACAATGTTCAACATATAAATATAAAGAACATGAATTACTAGAAATGTATAGTTAATAATTTTTACTTACCTTTTGTTACTAAAAGCAGAACTTTTGTAGATGTACTTTTTTTGGTTTTCTTATATTTTTTTAATTTCTATCTTTGTTATCACCATTGAAGATGTATTTTTTTCTATTGAGTTAATTAATATGTCGGGTAGTATAAAATTAAAGGATGACTCTAGACAAACAAATAAGTGTAAGAATGTAATTGATTTACATGTGTACTATATTATTTTAAAGTTCAATTCGGGTATTGACTCGAGATAGTCCAATCACAAGGTCAGTTTTAGAACTAATATAGACTTCATGATGAGTTCACATTAATTAGTTAGTTAATCCTAACAAGTTTATGTGAACAATTAGCTCCCCTTTTCATATGAAAGATGAAAGTTAGTGATAATGCCTTTCCTAAACTTTTTATCAGGGGAAAATTTTAAAATTGGTCCTATAATTTGGCCACTGTCTCTAAAAAACCACTCCGATATTGACCACTTTCAATTTAGGTCCTATAATTTGTCGATTTCATCAATTTTGGTCATTTTTTATCCGCACCCTGGTTTAAACCAAAGAAGGATAAATTAAGAGTGACAGAACTAAACATATCCCACCAAAGTTCTTCTCATACACTCAAGAGCGTGAAAGGAACAAACAAATCAAAATTCAATACATCCGATCAAGTGATAATGCAGAAGATTTAATTACGAAGGTGCTCCCAACTACAACATTCCGAAAGCACGTTCATAACATTGGAATGAGACATATTCGAGATTTGCACAGATGATAACTCAAGGGGGAGCTTGTACGGCTGTACTCTTTTTTCATTATTTCGGTTTTTTTCTCATATGGTTTTTCTTGATAAGGTTTTTAACGTGGCAGCATAAATACACATTTAATAGTGGTAATTCCAAGGGGGAGAATTATAAAGAAGTGGAATGTACCACTATTCATGAATAGTAATGTGATTAGTAAGGAGTATGAGATGTTAATAATTTGTGTAGAATTGTCGGTAGAATTTGTCTATAAAAGGCACACCAAATGAAGTGAAGGAATACGCATTCAGAAGAAAGAAGAAAAATTGAGTATAAGTTATATTCAGTTTCTATATTGTGTTCTTTATCTTTTCGTTTTTATAACATGTGGATGTTATTTTCCGCATTTTATATAGTTTTCAAATAGTATATTAGAAGTTATCAAAAATTTAAAGAATGCGAATAGTGCATGGCGTCGGTTTGTGGATAATGAGAAGGGGAGAAAATAAATATAAATATTTGGCGTTTTGGGTCGGAGAGCTCCGTTTCTATACCATAAACAAAATCCAGCAAATAAATACAGAAGCCCGTAAACCGGCCCAATAGTCATCAGCCTTTCCATGAGAAGATTCTTGAATTCCTTTGCGTACATGATTTGATTGATTTCCCATTTTACCCCTGACCTCATCCTCAGTATAAAAAAAAGGCAGCAGGCAGCAACCCAGCATCGTCTTCTTCAATCACGCCACACCACACCATTCACCACCAGCAATGGACCGTATCCCTTACGCTACACCTGATCTCGGCGGCGATGAAGACGGACGCATGTTCGGCCCGCGTTATACCGGCGCCTACAACCCTTACGGTTTGATTCTTTCTTCTCTGTATCCATTTTCCTTTTTCTGCATCTATCTTTGAGTTCTTTTTTTTTTCTTTGTGCGTGTGTTTGGATAAACTCGAGATTCGACTTTTAGGAGTCCAGATCTGTTTGTGTTTTTTTGCAATTTGTAGCTGTAGCTTGAGTACGACTGTACGAGCTCCTTTGGGTTTTTTCCTTTTTCCTTTCCCATTTTAGTTTTCTGTTCTGTTTTGGATCTGTTTTTTTCCCGTCGGTGTGTGTTTTCCGGTGTTTTTTGACTGTGTTTTACTGAACCTTGCGTCTGTGCGTAGGTACGGCGTACGAAATCCCTGGCTAAGCGGCGGGGTCCCCTTCTGCTGACTCCCACGGCCGCGGGTACAAGGTGAGGGCTACAGCGGAGGGCATGCACCTGGCGGTGTACATGCCGGGAGTGAAGAAAGAGAACGCAAGGGTGTGGGCCGAGAACGACGAGCTGCATATCGTGGGCAAGAAGAAAGATTTCGAGGACGAAGAAGAGATCTCCCTGGGCTACCGCATCGGAAATGTGCCGGCGACCGTGTGCAAGCTGAGGGAGATCACTGCGGAGATGAAGGATGGGCTTCTCAAGATCTTCATTCCCAGGATCCACCAGGTCGAGGAGGAAGCCAATGATGGCTGGCGCGTGCCTGTTGAGTGATATGAAGGACGGTATTTCTTTTTTTTTTTTCTGATGTGAAAGTTATTTTAAAGAATTTGGCAGTGAAGAATTTGGCACGATGAGTAGGATATTCTGTTCTGTTGGTTACCTTGATTTGTTTCTGATTGTTGTTGTTTAATATTTGTTTTTAGTTTATTAATTCTCTCCTAATTTTATTATAGGCAGTAATAAGTATACAATTATTACTGTAATATCCAACTAAACATGCCTCTTATGAGTTAATTATTTTCCTAAAATATTGCGGTGTAAAATATTGTACTAATTAGCTGATTCACTTGCTTTTAGAGTCAACTAAATGTCAAATTCATAAATGTTTGTGTGGTATTAGCATATTGAGGAATTTCTCTCGTGGAATATTGATTTTTATCAGTTTATTTTTGAGTCAAAGTGTACTGTACTATTGCCTGCGGTAACGTATGCGGTTATGCGTGAAAAGTAAGGCACAAAAAATCGAAATCCGCATGACAATCGTCAAAAAAACATGGACGAAAAATGGGAATTTCACACATGTGGAGTCCCCTGAATTTTTTTCCATTGAGTAAAAAATAAATAAAAAATGCATTCGTAATTTAGTTTTCTTTTAACTTATTGTTTCGGTCATTGAACATTAGTTTTTGACCTAATTACGTTGTTTCAAACACTAATTAGATATTAATTTAAGTCTTAAAGGACTTAATTATGGACACTAACTACATATTATTATAAGGTTTAAAGAACTCAGTTATGGATAAGTTTTTTTTATGGAAAATAGTGTTTTAATTTATATTCTATTGCATAACGTCATCTAATGAAATAATTATTGAAATAAATGAAACATTAATTAAAATACGATTTTGGAAGGAAAAAACCTTTAACAACTTAATATAGTCATGACTCATGAGTATAAATAGAGATACACAAAAACATATGTTAAGCACACATTATTTGATTGGGAAGACATCATTTAATAACTTCTCATTATATTACCATTATTTGTGTAATTTATAGTAAGTAAGAAACACATATACATTTATATTATTACGTCAAACTTGTTAATGAGTAGGCATAACAATTGGATATCTTAATTTTTTAAAGAATATATATAAGTTAAACATGAAATGTCATAATTGATAAAACAATATAAAAAAAGTATGACATTTCGCGGATTCCGTATAATTTGTTAAGAAAAGAATTATGCTGGATCGATCATTTAGGGGATGATTGGATATGAATTCAATTAGTAAAAAACTAATTTTTTTTAACCATAGTTAAATTTAAAAAAAGATGGTATGTTAGTTGTTAGTGGATATATTTAAAATAATATTTGAAATGAAATAATTAAAGTTGATTTGATGTAAAAGTAGGAGAAAATGATTGAAAGTGATAGTTAGTTAAAATTATGTGAGTAGATGAATAGTTAATTAAAGTTGATGTGATGTGTAAGAATGATTGGAAGATATTATTTAATTATATTGATAATATTGGAGATAGTGAAATTGGATTAAAGTTGAATTAAATTTAAGTTTTGATTGTTTTTTTTACTGTACAATTTGTATACAATCGCCCCCTTAACGGTTAGGTTGACTCTCATAAGAATTTATATTTATATAACCACATCCAACGATATTTTTATTTTCAAACATTGTTTGCTCGATTATGGAAATGATAACGCAGAATATTTCAACTAAACTAAACGTGTGAGCTTTGAATTAGCTAGTATGGTTAGTGATATTCATTTTTAATTAAACAAGACAATAGTTGATGATTATGTCCATTGTTAGTGAATTAACATTTAGTTTTCTTCCGTGACCTCTAATGTGTATCATCGTCATAGGGTTTGTTAGAGTAAAAATTGTGTTAATAAAAATCACCTCGAATAGGGATAAAATAAAAGTCTTTGAGAGCCATCGGATGAATTTTTCCGGAGTCATGCACCAATAGATTATCCATTTTTATTTTCCTATCAATGTTATAAAACCAAAAAAAAAAAGTCACTTTACTTAATTAATACAATTTTAATTTTTTTATTTTATAAAAATATAATCACTCAAAATAAAAATCATAAATATACCATTTAAAAACGAATTCTAAACCAAAAAATAGTCCTATTTAAAAACAAATAACAAAAACAAAAAAGAAAATTGTAAATGTGCAAATAAAACAATTTGTAGATGTACCAAATAATTTTCTATAAAAAAATAGTTCGTTTAAATTACTCCGCTCGACTACACCTGAGGTCCTGAAGTTTGACCGAAAACGTCTCGCTTAGTGAAAGACGGGAAAATAAATACTCCCTCCATTTTGAAATATAAGGCATTTAAGGTTATTGCACAAATATTAAAGAGACATTAATTAATGAATAAATTGACTAAATTAACCTTATTTACTCTAATCACAACCAGTGTTCTAAAAGTCGCTAGGCGCTCGACCAGTGCCTAGCGCCTAGAGCGCCTAGTCGGGGCCTAGGCGGCGCCTAGTCAGGGCCCAGAAATCAATAGTAAATACCTTATTTTTTATTTATTTTAACTACCTACAAAATAAAATTATCTCAACATATAATAAATTTACACACCAAAGTCCAAATAATAATATTAATATATATTAAAGAAAACATGAGAACAAAATAATGTAATTAGTATTTAAAAAAATAAAAAAAAATTAAAAAAAATTGAAAAATTGCCGCCGAGCCCGCCTAGGAGCACCTAAGTCCGCCTACGCCCGCCTAACCGCCTGGCCGTCGAGCCCGCCAAGGCTGCCTAGGAGCGCCTAGGGCCGCCTAGGCCCGCCTAGGCGCCGCCTAGCCGCCTGGCCGATTTTTTCTGCCGATTTGTACAAATCGGAGGCGGCACCGCCTAGGCCGATTTTTAGAACAGTGATCACAACCACTCCACACTTCCTTAATTTCAACACAATGAGGGTATATTTGGAAAAAAATGCAAAAATTTGTCTTGATTTTTGAGCGCGCCTTATATTTCAAAATGGAGGGAGTAAGTTTTAATAAATGCTATTAGTCGGTAATTATATATAGATATAGATTGGCCCCTTTTCTGTCTCCGAGTTTCGGTTTTGTTGGTGCAAATTTATGATTGGTATTATTTCATTAAGTTCATCAGTTTTCATAAGCCTTTTTGACCTTTTTCTTGTTCACGTAAGTAAGAGCCAAGAAGCCAAGGGAAAACAAAACTCTTCTTCCTTATCTATTTCCAACAAAATCACCCCTCAATCGCCATATTTTTCCCTCAGAGTTTTAGTCGATATCGTCAGCCTTTAGAACCTCCGAATAGCACCCAAGAATCCATCGCGATCAGCCAAAAAACAAAAAAGGGAGGAATCCGCAAGAAAAATTATTTCGCCCCAGCCTTCTCTCCATTACCGCGAACCCGCAAGCAGCCGTTCGAGGCCTTCGCCGAGCAGCACACGTTTTTCCGATCTGAGTCGAGGTCGTCTTTCCATCACCAGCGGTTGTCTGGGGAGTTCACCATGGCCGGTTGGTTTGGGAGCTTCGGTCCGGAAGAGAGGAAACCAAAGTAGCAGCCGGTTCGTGTTGTTGAGAGGCATAGCCATAATTTTTTTTGACCCGAGGCTGCATATTATTGTAGCTATTATTGGAACCGAGTACACATGGTCTGGGCCGACCCAGCTTGTAGGTTCGGGCCAAATCGACACAAACCGACCCGTTAACCATGGGTCTTGAACCGGCCCGTAGTTTTGACCACTTCGCTTCATGTACAATACTTTATAGTTTATACATTTTGAACCGGCAATTTCGATTACAAAGTGGAACCGAAACTTGAGGTTCGACTTTTTTTTTTTACAAAAAATATATCATTTTTTAATTATTTTTTTTTAATGAATCGAACGACCAAAAACCGACAGTTCAATGAACCGGTCCGTGCATATGTTCACGTCGGTTCAGGGTCCTCCAACTCTCGGCCCGAGATCGGCGATTTCGACAAATAATCGGTTTTGGTGATCATGACTAGAATCAAATTATCTGATAGCATATCTCGGTTTGAATTGAGAAAACTCAATCATTTAAACAAGTCAAACTCAATAGCTAATCGAACTTGTCGATCAACAAATAGAGTCGAACATGTTCGCACTCAACTGTGTAAGAATTTTTTCTTTGTCTAGGAAATGAGCCCAAATTAATTATTGGACACGAAATCAACAAAAAAAAAATAATAAATGAAAATGGATAACGGGCTGTGCAATGAGACGAATCCAATTAAATAGCCNTGATGTAAATGATGAATGTGAGTAACAATTTCCTTATCCGAATGGATGATTGTTTGATATCCTTTTTAATCCGTTACTTTCCAATCCTAATTTCAAGACTTTATTTGCGGGATACTTTATGTGGTGGTTAGATTTACGTGCTGCAATAAAATTAGTTTTGGACCTTTTGGTGCAACATTTTTCCTAAATGTTACTATCTAGCACTGAGATTTTGGCTTTCTATATATATGAACAAATCGTTAGAGGGTTCTTGAAATGGTCTCGTAAATTAGCAATGGTAGGGAGAGAATAATTATTAATAAATTAATAGATGAGAACTTGTGAAACCAATGGCTTGACAAAAATGAATTTGAACTTTTGTACCTTATTATCCAGTTTTGGACCTTCAATTTAAGCCGTAAAGTCGGTTCATATATGGGACCACTGTTAGAGTTAGGTTACATATTTTTTTCTGAGATTTTTATATTAAAACAAAATTGAAAATTGTGTATCTCATAAGGTAACTTGATATAATAATTATACTTGGCCTCATAAACATAAGAGAGGGGAGTCACATTCAGTTCAAAACTCTATCGAATAATTATCCTAAAAAAATGAACTTCCAATAATGCTATAAAAAACAGTACCACGTACTATATCTTAAAGACAAAAAAAGTTCTAAAAATTAAATCCAACCGCACATATATGTGATAATTAAAAATGTTTAATTACACATATTTTGATATCCTTTTATCTATTATAAACATTTCGATAAGGGCACGATTGGTTACTAAAGATTTTCATATTATTAGATTTTTTCTTAAAAAATTCGAGTTTGGTCACCAAAATTTCGAAACTATGGTATTCACTCATTTTAGATTTCTCTCTTCAAGCCTATCAATATAGTTTTTAAATAAAAATTTATCATGACTCCTCAATATTAATTAATACTAATAATTATCAACTCATATATTTTAAATTATAAATTATTATTTTGCTTTTACATATCACATGAGTTTTTAAGTACAAATAATCTATGCAGCAGGAATAGAACAGTAGGACTTGACTGATATACATATCCAATTTGTGATTGTTTTATTTTGTAGTATTGTTATTAATTGCTATTAAAGTACTTCGACAAATGTATAAAACGTGTTGTATATATATACATAATGATGCGATTCGTGTCCAAATATTGTTTTATTTTGTAGTATTGTTATTAATAATTACGTGGTTTTCATTTTTATAAACTTTATATCGTTTCGAGAAAAAGAAAACGTGCATATCTATTTAATCAATCCGCCAATTAGAATTATGATGCGGACAAGCACTCACGATTTAGCCAAGATTATATGACCCCACGTGTCTACCAATAGAAATCTAAAAAAACCTCGTCCAAGAGAAAAACCACGTCATCTAATTGTTTGCGTTCAATCATCCACGTAGGATTCATGGGGCCCACCTGAGGGAGGGAATCATGCAAAGGAATATACGGAGGGGAGGGATCGAATTATGCTTTCTGTATATGCGAATATGCTTTTTCTATATTATTTAGCGTCAACCGAGTCGGCTGAGTGAATGACCAAAATGCCCCTGCTACTTCGTGCGATGGATAAGAAGGCTCAATTACTTTCTCATGTATGGATTGACCTTTTTGCCCAGTAATTTTTTAGTTTGAACTTTGAAGTTTGTCATAATCTAACCTTTAAATGAGGTACAATTTCTTAGTATAAGGCATAATAATAATAATAATAATAATAATAATAATAATAATAATAATAATAAATAAATAAATAAATAAATAAATTTAATATTATTAATAAAATAAAATTGGAAAAAAAAGGAAAACATGATGGAAATCACAAAGCTTTCCACTAAGTAAAGGACACACACACATATTTATATATATATATATATATATATAATTGCTGGCTCATGAGAATTTAATAAAACCTATTAAATTATACCTATGTGGCAATATAACTTTTTTCCTCTAAAAACCGTTGCTTTTTATTTATTTAACCTCTCATTTAATTATTAGAGAATCAACACATTAATCACTTCAAAATTACAAAAATTATTTTTAACTTTTGATTTACTTACAGCTGACTATATAATGTGTTGACTATTTAACATGATTAGATGTCATTGCTGTGGTTACATTTAAATTAACTTCTTTTGAAAAATAAAAATATATTTTAAATTCCTAAATAAATAATAAATAATTCACACAAAAATTACATACCCAAATATACATTACATCCAATATAATAAACACAATTTCAAAAAATAAATATTCCAGCTCTTTTAATTGTAAATTTGGCTTGCAAGAAAGTGCAAGAAAAATCTTTTATCATTATATGCATACAAATAACTCACAATATTTTATTTATATCCGTGCATTTGCACATGTCAAATACTAGTATATATATAATTGCTAGCTTAGCAATAAATTTTACCTAATAAATAAAACATAATAAATTTTATGTGGCAAATCATTAAATAAAACCTAGTAAATGGAACTTAATAAATTTTACTTATGTGGCATTAATACACCCTACCTCATTAATAATAAAATATTTCATTACCCTTTTTTGGATTAATTATAACAAAAAATATTATATTTTATGTTAATTGAGTAATAATTATATTATTTGTTGAATCATATAATAGTTTTTACTGAATCATATAATAGTTAATATTAAAATTAGTAATTATATTTTACACTAATGATATATGAAAGTTACATAAAATTATATTTACACTAAAATCATTATTACATTTTTTTTATATGATTAAGCCATTGTTTTTTAAATAAATTATTTTTTCTTATGTCATAGTACAATTTCTTAAAATTACATAAGCAATTGCAATAAAAAATGTAATATTTTTCAGCTAATTAATTGGCCATGATCACTCAAAATTATAAAAATTATATATTTATTACATTATATGCAATCAATATAGTGATTTGTATGCAATCATACCATATGTACTATTTATTTTAACCAATGATCAAATTTTAAAATATAATACTAATATCTTATTTATAATTTTAATATTATATGTATAATTATAACTTATAATACTATATGTTGAAATATAATACTATTATTTAACTTACAAATTAATATTATATGCATACAAATAACTTATTATTTAATTCTATTTACATCTGTGCAAATACACATGGTCAAAAACTAATTACTAACAAAAGAGAAATAACTGTGCGGTCCGTTAATATGTTCTTATTGGAATTTTAATTTTTTTCCAAAATGCCTTAAATAGTTTTTTTCTATATCAAACAATAAATATAGATGTTAAAATATTATTTATTAATATAAACGGTTAGCAAACTAATATATTGTATAAAATTTTAAACAAAGGCTTTAAAAAATAACTCGCCGTGCATCGCACGAGATACTCACTAGTTTAGATAAAACTGTTGAAGGAATTTTTTTATTGTAATAATAAATACCAAAACTCTTAAATATCAAATAATTGCCTGTTATTCCTAGTATATATAATATATGTGGTGGCCCTATATTTTTTTTGTTGGTAATTCTTAATGGGAAATTGGAACCATTTAGACCATGCACATATCTTAATCTAATTAATCAATTAAATAAAAAAAAAAAAAATTGTACATATATGACTCAACAAATACAAAAAACCACTCGTGATATTATGAAGTCGACATCTAGTAAGGCACTACCTTTAACATCGATAGCTTGTGGCTGATAAATTAAACATTGGCATTTCGCAATATGGAGCAAATCGTGTAAGCCTTTCATTATATTTAATGAGGGAGCCAACTCAGAGTTAACCATGGCCATGAATGAATCAAACAAAAAGCCAAAAGAAAAAGTATTTCACTTTCTCAACTTTTGTGAATAACTTTACCCATATATAGTTATAATACTTATATAAATAAAAACAAAAACATGTATTTATATATATATGCGCTCTGAAATGAAATTAAGAGCATTTAATATATATTTTCGGGCGAGAGTATATGCATGCATAAGTGTAGAGGAATGCTTTGAAAAGTTATCCTCAATAGAAGCCTCAAACTTTTTAAAATTGATACAATTTGAAGGTAATTGTCACCGGAAGTTCAAATCTTTCGTTGGAAATTAACACGTCGTGCGTACATGTTCAACTAGATTTGTAGTCGAAATTCGGATTTTACTCAAAAATGGATTGAAAAATTTTGGGGGGAAAAAAAAATTGTCCATAAGTTGACACTTCATGTGCACATGTCTGTTAATTATTCGACTAACTTTGGATTTTCAGTCGAAACCGAACACTTTAATAAGAAAATTTCATCCATATATAAATAAGCACGTTATGCGCATGTGCCCGATTAATTTTTGGTTAATATTTGGATTTCCAACCAAAATTGTCCTCAAATTAATCATTTCTGAACTTCGGAGATTATTGATTAATTGAAGTACAATGAACTACTTTTTATACACTCTGTTAAGGGATCATTTTGGAAATTTTAGTGTAAATTGTAACGTTGGGACATGAAAAGAAGGTTAATAAAAATCATGCAACTTTCCACAAATAGATTTTCCAATTTTTCATTTTGATCCCTTAACAAATATTTCTGATTCGATCTCTACAAGCTTCATGCTCCTTGAACCCATGCAACCATACTCGATTTCTCCAAATGATTTGTGTTTGCGGGTTCATTTATTTTATTTTATTTTATTGTCACGATTTCGTTAACAAGAAGTTGGCCAAACCTCGTCCATAACTCGACTAGCCGTCGGAGGCTCTGAGCTAAGATGGATTACAATGAAAAGTTTATTTATTTTATTTTGAGGAATTTTCATCATTCATATTCCCAATAAAAAGGATTTTAACTAAGAAACAAGTATTAAGAAGAATGCAGACATCGAAATTTTAATATTTTATTAATTAATGTCTTTATTTATTTATGGACATAATACTAAGATAAATAAGATATATAATTAATAAAATAAATATTTCTTGCCAACCAAGTCAAATCTTAGGATAAGGAAAGAGATTATATCAAATCTTAGGATAAGTAAAGAGATTATATTAAATCATGAAGGACCAATCAAATTGATGTCTTCTTTTCCAAGACTCTCTCTCCTACACCTAAATAGGGCTCTCCTCAATGCCACAAATCACACCTCAAAAAAAATTCAACACCTTATAAATCAAAGTCTCAATTCAAAGAGCTCTCAACAATTCTCTTGAAGATTCAAAGGTGTTCTTGAAGATCCACAACATTCAAGCTGAGTTCGTCGAGAAGTTCAAGCAACATAGCGTTTGATCCGAGAAAAAGCTCTCAAGCCCTCGAGTCAACGTTATTCAAGTCTAAATCCGTCTTCTAGAAAGATCGAAGAAGCAAGTCCTGCAAGAAGTTGTCTTCAATCAAATCAAGTCCTAACGTTTAATTCGAGATCAAGTCATTCGACCGTCCAATTAACGTTAGACAAATTTAAGCTCAAGCCTGAAGAAGATCCAACCGTCAAATCCATCTTCAAAGATCCAAATCCAAATCCATGAAGAGAAGAATCAGAGGATACATATAGAGATTGTACCTGCAATATCGTTTGATCAATATATATTCAAGTTGTACAAAAGTTTTATTTTTTTCATAAAATTTGTTGTTACAAAGAAGTTTTTTCTTTATAACGTTTCCTAATCTCATCTCATACAAATCTACCAATTTCAACAAATCACGTATTATTATGTAGCATTTTTTTTCCTAATGATAATTAATTTCTTTTCATACTTTTAATTATTTTCTTTGTTTTTTGCACTATTATTATTTTCTTTCATAATGTTTTTTAAAGATTTCTTATATAATTCGAAGAATATTTAGAATTGAAAAGATTCAAACACCACATAAATTAAAAACCCGGACTAAGATTTAAGAATTTGGTGATATGAACACAAAATCTAATAAATTTTGCTCAAGTTCAATTATGTCGCAACCTGAAAGAACAAGATCTAGTATAAAATATGGAAATTCAGCTAAAACATGAATAAACCAAAGTTGGATGGTTAATTGCAGCAAAGTAGGATTAGGACTAAAATACTTGCACTCATCAAGGGGCATACAAGTCAAGTCACAATCTCACCGTACATAACAGACAAGTACCACTTGCACTCGATGAAAAGTTATAAGAGGGGTGGATCTGTAAATTCGGCTTTGCTATCTTTTATTATCACCACCTTTAAATAAATGAAATGAAATGAAACCTCTTCATCCCAATAACATCAATAGCCTCTCTGGATATTAAACACAGATCGTGAGATATTTTTCTTCTTGCTGAGCAAAATTTCGGAAAGAGAAAAAGCAGACATTGAACTAGAGACATCGATTTTATTTCCTTGGAGAAGAATATAAGAGTTTGGAGCTCAGACAGAAAACAAGGTAAAGATTTTCGTGCAGAAATCCAATCTATGCACTTATTCTGGAAATTTTAATTCGATTTACGCTCTCGAGTTCTTTCTATTGCAGTTTTTTTCCCTTTTTTTTGTGAGACTTTTGGGTCTTTTTTGAGCATATACAGCTGAATATTCGTTGTTCTTCTAGGCTTCGCAGCGCGCGTCAGTGATTTATATTTTCTGTCTTATTAAAGATTTATGATTGATAAGTTCTTTATAGCCTTGTTTCTGTTCATTTCTGACTCTTCTCTGTTTTTTTTTTTTCTTTTT
>BKCP01004960.1:3600000-3614113 GCA_008636005.1 Striga asiatica | reverse complement strand
TGAATGTTCAAGTAAATCTATTATCGTTTCACAGTTTTAGTTGATGAATTTACCTAATTTTTCTGCAATATCTTTCCTCCTGCAGGCTCTCCAAAATCCCCTGTTCTCCACCCAATTACATGGGATCCATCACAGAACCATCCCCGGCGCCAAACCACGGCAAGCCCCCTGGAATCCGACTAATAGAGCAGTTAAAAAAGTCGAAAATCTCGTACAAGACTCACCAAGCCACAGTCCTAATCGTAACCTTTTTCGCCTACTTAACCTACCACGCCACCCGTAAAACCACAAGCGTCGTCAAGAGCGCGCTCGACCCACAATCCCCAGACATCGAGCTCAAATCACCCTTCTCATGGACCAGGGCCTACTCACAAAAGCCCCTCGAGACTGCAAAACTCAGCAACTCATGGGTTCTTGGATCTGGGTGGGGCCCGTTTAACGGGCCCGACGGAACTACTCTGCTAGGCGTGCTCGATGTGGCCTTCCTCTTTGTATATGCAATGGGAATGTACTTCTCGGGCCACGTAGGAGACAGAATGGACCTTAGGATATTTCTCACTATAGGAATGGTTGGTACCGGTTTGTTCACTTCCCTATTTGGGGTCGGGTATTGGGCCAACATCCATTTATTTTACTATTATTTATTAGCCCAAATGCTGGCTGGTTTGTTCCAGTCGACTGGTTGGCCCTCGGTTGTGGCCGTTGTCGGCAACTGGTTCGGGAAGAAAAAGAGAGGGCTTATAATGGGTATTTGGAACGCTCACACTTCACTAGGCAACATAACTGGCTCCGTAGTTGCATCGGTTTTGTTGAAATACGGTTGGGGTTGGTCAATGGTGGTACCTGGCCTTGGTATTGCCTTTGTCGGGTTATTGCTCTTCTGTTTCTTGCCGGTTAGTCCCGAGTCTGTTGATGTCAGCTTGGACGAGGAAGATGATTCGCCGCTGATGTCACCCAAGAAGGAAGGTGAGGAGATTATAACCGAGCCTCTTTTGAGGTCGAAATCCGACGAAAGGGACGCCGTTGGGTTTTTGGAGGCATGGAGGATTCCCGGTGTTGCCCCCTTTTCGCTGTGCCTTTTCTTCTCGAAATTGGTGGCGTACACTTTCCTTTACTGGCTCCCGTTCTACATTAGCCACACGGGTATATACTCGATCTTTTTCCAATTTTACTTGATTACATTCAGTTTCCTGTTAAATTATTAGCTGATTGTTTTTTTTTCCTATTCTTGTTCCGGCAGCTATTGAAGGAAGATACTTGTCGAACGAGGAGGCCGGGAACTTATCAACGATGTTTGATGTCGGAGGGGTAATTGGGGGAATTCTCGCGGGACACATTTCGGACAGGCTGGACGCTAGAGCCATAACGGCCGCCAGTTTCATGTACTGTGCAATACCGGCACTCTTCTTCTACAGAAGCTATGGCCACGTGTCCATGGCCTTGAATGTGGTACTTATGCTAGTGACGGGTATGTTTGTGAATGGGCCTTATGCACTTATCACGACAGCGGTCTCGGCTGACCTCGGGACCCACAGCAGCCTCAAGGGGAACTCGCGGGCCCTGGCCACGGTCACGGCTATAATAGATGGAACGGGCTCGATTGGGGCAGCTGTGGGCCCGCTGCTGACGGGCTACATCTCGGCCCAGAGTTGGAGTGCTGTGTTCACGATGCTGATGGGGGCGGCCCTGGTGGCGGGGCTGCTGCTGACGAGGCTGGTCGTGGCTGAGGTCGGTGCCAAGATTCAGGGGCCGAGGATTCCGGAAGGTTCTCGGCCGAGGTCGACGGTATTGGATGTGTGATCAAGATGAAAATGGAGTCGATTTCACCTTTTTTTTCTTTTTCTTTTTTTATATGAAGTTCATGATGTATATTCTTTGTATTGTATGTGCATATAATGGGATTTTAGAATCCATTATGGCTTCTGGCTAAAGAGAAAGCCAGAGGATATGGTTTTGCTTGCTTTGTCCAAGACCTGCAGATTGTAATTTTTCTGGCACTGGGGAAAAATTTGGAAGGAAAAAAAGGAGTTAAATGTCAATGCAGTTTGATAAGATATAGCTCTCCTAAAGTCAATTGAGTTATTAATTTGTTAATGTTTTAGTTCTAAATTTGGGAGCTTGGTTTATTATGATTTGAGCAGTTAGACTTGGACACAAATAACTATAGAATTACCAGGCTCATAAGGGTATGGGGAGCCTACTAAAAGGTGTCAATTGATCAGGTTTTGGATGGATATTTTTGGGGCAAATTCGATCTGACCTGGCTGAGGTTTTTTTTACCATTACATTTACTTAAACACATTATATGAGTGTGTTGATAAAAATCCAACTATTCGACAGTAAAGATCCATTGATGATAGTAGATTTGATTTTTTCTATTTTTGGGACACCAAATTTATTAAGAACACATAACAGGCAAATATATGTATGTTCTATCTTCCTGGATTGAAGACTGACTAACTAGAGTCTAGACTCTAGACTAGTCTTACATGGTTACAAACGAAAAAACCCTTCTCTCCATTTCAAAAGAATCAAAATATTGCCACCAAAGATCATTTGATTTGTTGTACTTAATGATTATATGGAAAGGATTTGAGAGACTGTAGGAACTCTCTAGCTCTGGGAATGAGGTACCAGGTGGGAAATGGACAGTCTATAAAAATATGGGACTCCCCATGGCTACTCAAACCCAATGGTTTTAAGCCTAACTGCTGTTTTGAATCTGACAGATTAAATCTTCACAGAGTTTCTGACCTCTTGGTTGCAGGGAAGTTTGCATGGGACACTGAACTTATACTACAAACATTTAATCCCATGGATGCTACTCTGATTCTACAGACACATGTTAGTCATCTTGGCAACAAAGACAGACTCATCTGGCACACAGATAAAAAAGGTTTATTCTCAGTGAAAGCAGCTTATCAAGCAATTTTGCAATCAAAGCTCAGTCAGTCACAGCAAGCTGAGTCCAGCAAAGGAAAAGCAAATGACAAGAAAATTTGGAACAAAATTTGGAAACTCCAAATCAAGCCAAAGCTTCGAAACTTCCTTTGGAGATGTCTACACAACTGGATTGGTACAAGCAGTGCTTTGAGGAGGAAGAAATTGGACATTAATGGCAACTGTTGCTGGTGTGATGAAGAAGAAGAGACTCTAGAGCATCTCATGTTCCAATGTGATAGGGCCAAAATTGTGTGGAAACTAGCTGGGCTATCTTGGGATTGCTTAATGAACAAGAGCACAACTCTTACTGACTGGTGGTTCAATCTCTGTTGCTTGAAAAACTCAGCCCACAACAAGGACAGGATCTCACTTTCAGTTTACATATTGTGGTGGTTGTGGAAAACGAGAAACACTTGCTTGTTTGACAGAGAGCCTACTTCTGAGCTAAAGCTTGTTGAAGGTGCTAGGAGAGAATGGCTAGAATTTCAAAATATCACAGCTGCCAGTTCTAAGCAAAAACCCAGGGTAGCTTCTTCTGTTGCACTCACAAGCTCTGGAGAGACTCAAGGAATAGGGCAGCTTCCTCAAGCTACCAGTGTTAATGAATCTTCTTCAGATGCTTTCTGTGCTACAGGCATAGCTTTTTCAGACAATATGGAGGTGGCCAGCTGTCTAAAATCATTGCAGGTTCCCAAACATCAACCAAGAGATACATCACTGCTGCAAATTCGAGCTTGGTTGGAAGAAGGACTTGCATTTGGTTGGCAGAAAGTTGTGCTCACAGTGACAGATAAAGACTTACATCAGATATTGGCTGGAAAAGATCAATGCTCTCCAGATTGTGCTATCCTAGTAAATGACATTCAGTCTTTTCTTTCTTTATTTTCTGCTTATGTGCTTGTGAACTATGTTTAAATGTTGTTTCTTTTTAGTGTTCTTAGTGGTTGTTATGTTTAGTGCGGCCATGTTTGGTCCTTCAGGTCGGCTCTTCTTGAGTCTTCCCCGCCTATTTCGGTAATTCAATGTTAACCGAGATATGCTGTAGCCTTTTGGCTGCTCGTACTGTGTTTGTACATTTGAGTTTTTATCTAATATATTTTATGTTTGATAAAAAAAAAACACTAGTTGGGTCTCCTATGTGNAGAGAGGCCTATAACTAATCACTGGTTATTACTTGTCCCTTACCTATTTACTTGGGACAATATATTGAGCGGATTGTTATACTATTTATTGTACAGAGCTTGTATTGTTCTTTCTTTTCATTTTGATATCTCTGCTTAACCACTCAAATAAAGATTGAGAAAGATCCATCTTCATTTGAATACAGATTTCACAATAGATTAAAAACTTATTTTATTAATTGCAGCATTATGCAGCAACCATCACTGGTCCCCCGCAAAAATATTCAATCTTATGCCCACATTACACGTTTAGGGTGTGATTGTTTATGGATTTAACTAGTTTTTATTTGATTTGTTTTTTAACTATAGTTAGTTTTGAAAAAAAAAACCAAGAATAGTTTGTTGTTAGTGAATATATTAAATAATATTTAAATAAAATAATTAAAGTTGATTTGATGTAAAGTAAGAGAAAAATGATTGGAAGTGATGATTAGTTAAAATTATGTGAGTGAATGAATAGTGAATTAAAGTTGATGTGATGTGTAAGAATGATTGTTTGATATTATTTAATTATATTGATAATATTGGAGATAGTCGGGTTGTGTTAAAGTTGAGTTCAATTTGAATTTTGATTAGTTTTTTTACTGTTCAAATCATATCCAATCGCCCCCTAATGTGATAAAAACTAGAATTAAAGTTGCTCATCAAATTCAACGCTGCAATGCGTGTTATCAACAATAATAACATTTGTAGGGAGTCACTATAACCACCATTAGACAGGTCTGACTATTATATATACTTTATAAATATAAATATACAATTATACTATTAAATATTATGTTTTACAGTATGATATTTTCTTAGGAAAGATTGCATATTGATGGAGGTATGGGTTTAATGGTTAAATTCATGTAACAAAGAGTCAACTGTTATAGAAATTTTATAGGATTCATTTTTCTTTCTTCAACCTTTTCTTTTTGTTGCCTTTNTATTTTCATTTCTTTGGCTTTGAAGACCCATTTTGCCTTGTCCTGCTACTAGTCAATTTGCATCGAGAATAAATAATAAAATTTGAATGAATAATAAAATACTCAATCTAAAAAATATCACACAATATTTAATTTGTAACGACATTGTTTAGACAGAGGCGGGCCAAAGAAAAAAAAAGTTAAGGTGTAAACAAATCAAGTTAAATTCAAACTTTTAATATTAGAGCTATAGCTCAAGCTGAGTTGAACTTTAAGAAGTCAATAAACGAGTTGTAGCTCGGCTTAGTATCAATATTCGTGAGTTGGACTTGAGTTTTAACAAGCAAAACTAGTATTAACACGTTGATTTATATAAAATTACATAACATTCATATTTTTTAGCCGTAACAAAACCAATCTGGATGCACGAGCGGCTCATTTCGTTTAATAACTAGGGTTATTAATGTCGTTATTTGTCGTCGTTATCGAGCCAAATTTGTTAACAACACACAAACCGCAAAAATGTCAATGTTCTATATATCTTGTAACATTATATGATGGGTCAATGCATACTCCTCACAAAGAAAGAAAGAAAATCTAGTTCAAAACCTGGCCAATCTTCTTGGTGCCATTCTTGATCTAAGGCTGAGTCTTTCTGTAAATATCCGCAAGTGATCTGAACCGTTTATTTCTCCTGGGCAAAGCTTCATCGGCTGTGCTGATTTCCAGCTCGATTAAGCTCAATGGTTCCTCCGATTTTTTGCCTCGCAATTCGTATTTTTCCATTGGAAAATCGACACACAGGACATTGAAGTCGCCTGTGTAACCGCCTCTGAGTTGGATCAGCTCAAAAACTACGCCCATTTCTAGCTCTGTTAGACCCGATTTCCTCTTCATGGCCTTTTTTTTTAAAAAAAAATAAAATTATATGTTATTATTTTCCCCAATTACTTCAAAAAGATGTTCCCATTTTATGTGAGAGTAACTGAGTATATGATATCAATTTCTCATATATTTTTGGATTAAAAAAGATAATAATAATTCCGCCCACCAATTTAGCATGGTTAACTTACCCCTACACCATTTTAACACAATTCATTTTCTCACAAGTTAGCGGGCTAATCGTTACACGTCGATAGGTCGCACTAATATATAATGAAATTACATACTTATGATCTGATATATCATTTTCTTATTTAAATTGTTCTCTAAAATAACATTGAAATTTGAAAGTATGCACATTTGCTTGAAAATTTCTGCAATTGTATTAATGTTTATTTTTCAAAATGTGATATTTTATTATGAATGAATGTGTATTCATTAAAACTTAAAAGAGCAGGTGTTTCACTTAATGATTTGATCAATTTGCCCAATAATCCAACAGCTCCCATATCTCCACACCAAGTTAGCCAAATACTCTTAAAACAAAAATTTGTTTGATTTGAATTTTTCCGTCCTCAAACCCGTATAAACAAGTTGGTGACGATCAGCAGTGAATTTTGTTGGAGAAATGGCCTATATGTCATTATCCTTTTAAGTTTACTTTCGACAAGTTTTTTTTACTAGATAAGATGTGTGCAAAGTATTGGGCTACTACATAAAGAGACCCGTGTTAAGCGAATGACAAAATTATACTTTTTGAACCGCCCGTCGTTCGGAAGAGGCCCGTGGTCAACGGGCCGAATTGGTTCCGGGCCTTATGTATATACTTTTTGAACTGCCAAGTCAGTTACAAATCGGAACTAGAATTGACGGTTCGAATCTTTTTTTTTTAATTATTTTTTAATTTTTTACCTGGAACTGCCGGTTCATCGAACCGGCCCGTGCATATGTTCGGGTTGATTCAGGGTTGTCCAACCATTAACCCGGAACCAGTAGGGGTGGGACCGGTCCGGTTATTGACAAAATTTCGAAGAACCGAAAACCGGCTAACATGCAAAATTTCGGTTCGGTTTCCCTATGATTTTTATCAAGAACCGACTGAGAACCGAACCGACCACTTTCGGTCCGGTTCCTCCGGTTCTTTAATTAACCGAACACAACGAAAAAAACCGATATTAACCGGTTCTTGTTGTAGGAACCGATCTTTGTAATAAGAATTCAATTCATTTCACTTGATCACTTCAGTCTTAACTCTTAAAAAACATAAATAATCAAATAATGTCATCCAACCAGAACTGGAAATTGAAATATTAACAATAGTTACTACTTACAAACTTCAATACAATTGTACAAAACTACAAATTATCAATTTATCATCATGAATGATGAACCACAATCCACAAAACCACATCATCATCATTCATCAAATTCAACATACAAATTACAAAGCCAAAAGACCACAATCCATCATTCATAATCCACATACAGTCATCCAAAATCCAGTCTAGTCCCAGTCACAATCACAATCCACAGTCCACACAGGCCACAGCCACAACAAAACACAGTTACAGACTTACAGTTACATAGTTCAACTTCAATATTCAAACTTCAAGTTCAATATTTCAAATCAAAGTTAAATGAGTAAATGACAGATTACATTTTAAATCTTCTTTTTGGAAGAATTTGCTGCATCAGAGCCTTTGGAGGCTTTCATAACTTTATTTTTCTTCTCAATCAACTCAATTTCCTTTTGCTTATCCAACTTCTCTCTATGCTCTCTCTCCTCTTGGTCCAATTCTGCCAAAATACAAAGAAAAAAGAAAGGAGATAAAATCAAATAAATAATCAATGACAGTATGACACTAATCAAATAAATGATTGCATAAATTATACATGTGAAATAAAACTCACCTTGTTCAGTTTTTTCAAGCCATTCAATTTCATCTGGGGTAGGAGTATATGCAAGGGTTGTGATTGCATCAGACTTAAGCCAACTTTGAAGGCAAATTAGTGCTTCCACTGATCTAGGAGTTAATGAACTCCTATGTGGATCAATAACTCTTTTCCCAGTGCTAAAACTCGACTCAGAAGCAACAGTACTAACTTGAATGGCTAGCACATCTTTAGCAAGTGCTTGCAAATTAGGATACTTACCTTCCATTAGCCTCCACCATGACAATATATCAAAATCAACTCCTGGCCCTGGCTTTTCAATTGGATCAAGTAGGTATCTGTCTACCTCATGAGCAACTACAACAGCACCAACATCTTCAAGATCCTTTTTCCAATCTTCCATCATTTTTGCTTTCTTCCCCGTCAGCTTATTTGAAGAACAACTACAATATAAAATAATAAAAGTAAATGAAACTAGAAACAAGATGAAGGAATTAATTACCTATGAAATTAAAACAGAAAAGTAAATGTTTAGTACCTGCTTCCACTCCCAGTTTCATCACCATATGCCTTTTTTGTGCTTGAATTTGGAACACCATTCATTGAAGCATATAAGTCAGTGAGAGTAACAATCAACTCTTTCAAGCTTTCTGTCCTTACTTTTACAGTAAAGGCATCATAATTCAGCATCCTCTCAAGAACCCTACTGAAATATCTTAGCTTGAACCTAGGGTCTAACACCAAAGCAACAATGTTTTCTCATAATCTGTGCTGTGGTTTGTGATTGGTGCATCAAAAATATCTTCAATCTCACATTTAATTGAAACAATATCATGGAATGCTTTGTGAGCAGTAGGTTTGCTTGAAGCACTAACATTCAAAGTGACATCAAAAAACACTCTCAAAAACTTGACAAATGCTACAACTTTTTCCCAATCATCCTCAGTTGGAGGCCCCACTTTCTTCCCTCTCACTCCTTTGTCTTTCTTTTTTCTAATAATTTCAGCCTCTTGGCCTCCTATAGGTTCATCAGGTGCTTTCTCAAAGTCAATCCCTAGAACATCATCTTCTACATCCTCATTTTCCTCATCATCCTCATCAAAATAACTTTTATACTTAGTCTCCTCCTCTTCAGCCAATCTTTCAAATGCTTGCCTAAGTTTAACAGCAGTTTCAAGCATAATAAAGGTGGAATTCCACCTAGTTGGCACATCCAAAACACACACCTTTCTACTCTGAAGTTCTTCTTTTATTACACATTCTTTAAAGGTTTCCAACCTTGCAGGTGAGCTCCTCACATATTTTACAGCATTTCTAATAGAAGCAATTGATTTATCCATGCATTTAAGTCCAGATTTGACAATAAGATTCACAACATGAGCTAAGCACCTCATATGAAGAAACTTTCCCCCTAGAATCTGTTGTTTTTCACCATTGCCTAGTTTCCTTCTCATGTAATCTATTGCCACTTTATTTGCAGATGCATTATCAACAGAAATTGTTAAAATCTTCTTGATAGACCAATCCTGCAAACATTTTTCTAAAATCTTCCCTATAGTAATTCCTTGATGATTAGGAATCACACAGAAGTTCAGCACCCTTTTGTGCATATTCCAATTGCTATCAATGAAATGTGCTGTAATTACCATGTAGTTTATGTTCTGAATTGAGGTCCATGTATCAGTGGTCAAACAAACACAATGATTCCTAAGTTCCTCTTTCAAACACTCTTTTTTGGAATTATACATGCTCAAAAAATGTTTCACCACCATTTTTCTACAAGGAATCTTCCATTTTGGCACAACAACTGAACAAAATCTTTTAAACCCTGATTTTTCAATAGCACTAAATGGCATTTCATCTATAATTATCATTTCAACAGCTGCCTTAGTGCAATTTTCTTGGGTCCAGTGTGTGACAATCGATTCATTACCCTCTCCATCTCTTGAAAAATGTTTTTGACTAGAATCAGTATTTCTTGCACTACCCGGATAACTGTGACAATGCAGTTCTAAATGTTTTTGAAGTGTGCTAGTTCCATTTCTCGTAGAATTACAAGCCAAGTCAGATTGACAGTACCTGCATTGAGCTCGGTTGGTTAATCCAACTTGGACCATTATCCCCTCCTCGTTTCTACTCATCAATGGTTTCTTCACCACAGTAAAATGCTTCCACACCCATGATGTCTTTTTGGCTTCGGTTTGCTCGCCGCGTGCCCTCTTATTCTTCGTCTTTGAATTTGGCATTGGTATTTTATTTTGCCCTAATTTTTTGCCCTCGTTTTCATCTCGATCTTTGTCTGATTTTTGGGGATCACTGGTGGTTTTATCGGAAGAAGAAGGAGAAGCCATACGAGGTAAGAAAAAATGCACAAGGTTGAATGAAATTAGGATGAAAGGATCTGAGAATTCATTTAGGGTTTTCTCACTTTTCTGTCGACTTCGGAGAGAGAGTGATATGATATTGTAAGAAATCGAGAATACAGAATAGAGAAGAAAATGGTACATAAATTATAAATTGTAATGTAAATAATTATCAGTTAAATAGTTTAATTTAATAAGTTAAATAAGTAAATAACGAATAAGGATTGAATTTGGGTTGGGCCACTTAATAGTTAATAAAACTTAAGATTGGGCCAAGTAATGTGTTGGGCCAGGTGCCCACATAATATATAAATTAATAAATATATACAATTTTCCCGGTTCTGCGGTTAATTATAACAACAGAAAATTAAAACCGAAAACCGGGAACCGATTTTCAGCAAGAATAACCGAACCGGGAAAATGTTAGTTTTTTAAAAAATAACCGAACCGAACCGGATAATTTCGGTTCGGTTCGGCTCGGTTTTCCGGTTTCCGGTTTGAAAATCCCACCCCTAGGAACCAGCAATTCAAACCCAAAACCAGGCCCAGAACCAGTTTCGGCCATGCCTAACTATACATAATAAGGCCCGTTGAGGGTGGAAGAAGGACCATGAGATAAACTGAACTGAGCTAAGCTTGGAGGTGGTCAATCAACGGGCCGTGGCTCGGGCCTTCATTCCGGTCCGATTTGGACCATCAAACCGCCCATCGTTCGAATCGGTCCAAAACTAGTTGAACCGGTGAATTGGGATCGGTTCGAATGGTTCAACGGTTCAAGCTTTTGAATTTGAAATTAGTTGATTGTGAAGTGATTTAAATAACACACCTTTTTTACTTGTGTTTTCAATGTGAGAATATGTTCCCTTGGTAAAATTATTGGGCCTTACAAGCAGTATTATACTCATAAATTAAATATATATTAAAATTTTAAATATAAAAAATAAAATAAAATAAAAAATATAAACATTAATCAACATTGTCGGTTATATCTATTATTGAGTTATTATTTAGAGAAATGTCATACACTATAAAATTAATAAAATTATTTCTAAAAATATATATAATTATATATTAAACATATAAAATAAATAAAAAATTATATATTAATCAAACCGGTTCGACCACTGGTCCGACCAGTGAACCATTGAACTAGTAGCTTCACCGGTTCGATGACCGGTTCAGTTTTCAGAACCACTGCACTATAAATTGCAAGAGAATTTTATTGAGAAGAGGATAGTAAGAAAAATCAGAGGAATAAATATTCTCTCCCCGTGAATAAAGAAAAAGACCGAACGACATTTCTGTTCGGCATTTATAAATTGTCTATTTTTTCTATTCTTTCTAGATTTAACTTCAATTTTTGCATCAATTATTGGAGCAATTAATTAAAACAAAAATAAAAACAAACATGACTAAGGGAATATCGCTTTAAAACAACTCAAATATAGGAAAATATGATAAAATGTCAATTTTAGCGGAATATCGAGATCCCATCCGTCATCTTCCCATATACATGGTAAATATACATGTACAATATTAATCTTTCTTACCATCAGTAATATGCATCGATTATCTTATGGTGTACATGGTAAAAAAAATCTGAATTTACACAATAATAGTCTAATCAATCAAAATTAAATCTTATAGACTACATAAATTCGAAAATCTTGTGCAGCAACCTGGATTTAGTATGACCAACAAGGTGGTTTTTTCAACTAAAGCATCCAACATCAATCACTTATGTAGTTATGTTACTCGACCAGACACCATGTATAGCATGCAATATATATAGGTAAATAAATGTGAACTGGACGTACATGCCCTAATTGGGCACCAAACAGTCCTTCGGCCCACAAAAGAAGACTTGTCTGGACCCAGTTAGACTATTAGACAATGTTAACGATGGAGAAAGTGGGCCGACGGGCCAACTGAATATCATTAGAAACCCAATCATACGTCTTTTCAATCGTGTTCTCTGGCCACACACACAGTTTCTTTTATCTCTTGCATCATGAAATTTTGGTTATAATTATTACTATCTCTCTTTTAGGTGGAGTTAATGACGTAGTTTAAAATTTTGCAATTTTGAAATTATAGTGTAGCATCATTGAACCAATTTCGAACTTGATTCTTAAAAAAAATTGTGACATGAATCGTGCAATGGGTATAGTACTGTAAATATCACATGGTGCTCTTTTATTCCTTTAAATTTTGTAATTTTGACAAAGTCAAACTTGCATCAATTCTAACTTTTTATAATTATAGTTTAAAATATTGAACGATTGAAGTATTTCCATGTTGAAGTTTTCCTGGATCAAAATAGTTTCTCACGTGATAATTGATCCAATATCTCAAAATCATCAAATAGTTTCTATTGAAATGTTTTTGCTTTAGAATTTATGTAGAATTATGAGGATTCTATCGGTACTTTTTCAACCGTTGGAATTATTGGCGAGAAAAATAATTTTAACAGAAACTGAATATTTGAGCGAAAATTCCAAAAATAATATATTGCTAAAAAAATTATCAAAATCATCAAATTTCATCTAATATAAAAGTTTAGCTTCAACGAAATATTTTAGTGTTGACTTCCGCTGGAATATCCATTGGATATTTTCCAACGAAAGTTACAACATTGGAATATGTATTAGGAACTTTTGTGAGATATATTCTCATTAGATTTTCAGTCAGGGGCGGAGCCACCCCAAAGACTGGGGTGGACTCCAACCCGGTATTAATTTTTAGCTAATACTAAATTTATACTAGCTAACAATATTTTAGTTCATGCTATATTCAATTTGCCTTATGTTAATCTTATTTTAGCATAAAGTAAAATAAACTTTTAGATTAAACAAATGAATTATATACTTAAACATAGTTTAAATTCCTTTTCACTTTTAGTTTTAGCTTACTATATGACTTTTTTCGTCTTGTTTTCATGGTTATATTTTGTTATTCAATTAAATTAATTCCACTGTTCATTTGAATTATTGTATCCAAGACAATATTTGATTGTGATAGACTTTCATAAAAATATTTAGTATGTAAACAAATTTATGGATTTCACAATTTAGTTTACATATTCATTGATTTTTAAATAAATGATGTTTGAGTGCGTATATGAAATTTCAAATGACATATCATATAGCAAGAATGACAGACTATTACACCATTACATAGTAGTCTTTTTAATAAATTATTTATTTATCTAATTAAATTCAAGTACAAGAGGAAAGTTACTTTTGTAATATTATAGAAAAATAATAAATCAGTTACAAATGATGATTTATTATATGTATAAAAGAGTAGTTAGTAGTTTACAAGTTTTAGTTAGGGTCATCTACAAATAAAACAAAACTAGAATGTATAATAATTGATATTTTTATTTTATCAATGCAAAACTAATATTTTAATATTATTAACAAAACTAGAATGTATAATAATTGATATTTTTATTTTATCAATGCAAAATTAATATTTTAATATTATTGACTATGCGCTTCATGTAACTTATATTAAATATTTAAAAATTATTTTTATACATTGACTTCTATATATATACATGAATCTAGTTATCTAGGTAGGTAATTTGAGCCGAGTATTTCATGTTCAAAATTGTGCTTATTTAATAAACAATATAGTGCATCAGTGGGTGCGCCTCACCTTGTTTAATAAACAAACAAAATTGTGAAATCGAGTTCAACTCATATAAACTTTTTTGCACTCATTCAATAAACCACAAAAATCCCAAAAATCTAATTGAATTGATCGCGTGGTCGTTCGACTTGATTTATTTGATAGACAAACTCGATTAGATGTTTCAGTTTTGATCGTTTAAATATATAAGCGAGTCGAGCTCGAGCTTTAATGAGTTGAATTGAACTATTTTAGCGGATAACTCTATTCAAATATAACAGCAACACGCTTTTAATCCCGGCATAAT
>BKCP01004960.1:3543746-3599970 GCA_008636005.1 Striga asiatica | reverse complement strand
TATATATATATATATATATATATATATATAAATATATAGGGAGAGAGATATTACTCTGAGAAATCAGTACTCTCACTTATATATCATAATCAATAGTATCAAAACTCAAAAATTTCTCATGGTTTACTGCATCTCTCTATAGAAATAGTTATTTATACTACCATCTCCCATTTCGCAATATTATCATCAATTATGCCTTCCAAATCATCTTTGTTCATCTTGATTACGTTCTTTTTCGCGCATGCAACTAATTCTCGACATCTTAAAGAGGAGAATCACCGAGTTAACATGAATTTCGGCTTAAATTCGAAGGGTATCTGGTTCCACTTTCATATTTCATTTCGTAATATTTAGTTTGTTCTTCCATATTTGCGTCGTTAATGCATTCATGATTTCTTCTTTCACCCTTTCATATATGTATCCAAAACTTAAAGTTGTTATTATTGGATCTAAGTTTAACTTTTTTAATTTTAATAAATTGATTCTAAGTTTATGGTGATAAGAAATGCAGGTTCTCAAAATAGTATAACCACCAATGGCAAGGCCCTTCATAATGCAACAGAACCAGAGGTAAAGCCTGAAACTGTTATTATGGTATATATATATATGTAATTTTTCATATCATTTTATATTTTATTGAGTGCCATAATTTTAATATAATGCAATAATTATACATGTGATATATGGTGTATGAAATTTCATCTCATTTTATTTTTGTTGTCTTGTATTGTCTTGCTACTCAGATAAATAAATAACATGTACATGTGCATTAGGGGAAACGATTTTATGTTTCAAAATGGTGTTCACATTCAGAAAAGATAAGGTGAAGGAAGTGTCCCAACGCCTATTTTAGGAAAGACCAATAAAGTTTATGTACCACCCATGCAATTATAGTGCAGGACCAAACATGTAATTTTAACACAAAACTGGAAATAAAATAAAGGACAACATTTGAAATGACCTCACCTTTTTAAAAAAACAAAAAAAAAAGATTCTTGTTCGTTGCTTTTTAATAAAAATATCAAATTGTACTATGCAATGTTATACTTTAAGTTTATGTTTTTTGTTAAGGTATGACAATTTAGCATGAAACTGTCTACATCTATTTAAACAATATGAATGTTTGTGGACAATTTTATCCTGCATGAATAAATTCAGCCAGTAAACGAGCCGAGCTCGAGCTTAGAGTGTTTGAGCTCGAGCTCGAGCCATTAACGAGCTGAGAAACGAGCCAGAAATCGAGCTCGAGTTCTTGTTTATCACTATTAACTAGTCAGTTTGAGCCATAACAAGCCGATCTTGAGTTTTAACGAGTTGAACAGTAAAAAATTATATAAAAATTCTCTTTTTGAGCCTTATCGAGCCGAGCTCGACTCGTTAACCAAACGAACTTTAAATGAGCTCGAGCTTGGCTCGTTAAGGCCTCGAGCTCGAGCTGAAGTTTAGCCTTAAATAATTAAACAGCACTATGCATGATACACGAATTGTTCTAATTAGTTAAGAAACTGTGGTCGAGGATTTATACGAGGAGCAATTCGGCAAAATTGATTCCGACTCCAATGTACCATTATTTAAATAATATTGGAAATTAGCTTGTAGTCGTACGGAAAAATAACGAAATCCATCGTATCAAATTACGTGTTGAAAATATTCAACTTGTTTGATTATCTCGACTTCATAGTAGCATGTATAATCAATTGACAAATACATCTCTTAAGATATAAGCATATTTTGTTAGAAGTATCATATTATGAAAATAATATAAATAACAATATAGGATTTGAAAGTAAAATATGAATATTTATTCAAATAGTATAATATATTGACTCGACTAATTGTTAAATGATCTAAGAGTATGTGTTCCACCTAACTGTATGCTACTTTCATGATGTGGGAGCTGAAAATGATTTGACTAATTATTTTTCCAGAATTTAACACATTCATGCATATTCAGTCCATCGATTTTCTTGCTTGGAGGAACTAGAGTTCAATTGTGAGCCTCCTGGCCCGATATAGTTTTNTTTTTTGTACTTCTGGCCCGATATAGTTGCATCATATATAGTACAAAATTACACATCAACTCGTGTACGACATGGAAATATTGTTGGCCCCGAGTAAGTCATTCCATGATAAGTGTTATCAATGAATTCATATCATTGGAAAGGGGACAATATGAATAGGGCCCTATATAAAGGATTCCAACTTTGCATTTATTGAAATTTTTACCGTTGTCATTGATAAAAAGAATCCGATAACTACACTGTAGTTATAAGGGGTGAAATGAAACCTCCTACATTAGATTCTTGTTGAAAATGTAAAGGGTGTTTTAAGTTAGTTATTTTGATGTGATATAAATTTATTTCATAGGATGATACTATATTTTGATGTGGTATAAATTTATTAATTTATTTTAAGATGACATTACTACCTTTTAAGACACATTTAGACATGTAAACAAGCCGAGTCGAGCTCAGCTCGTTAAATAAACGAGCCAGAAATCGAGCTCGAGCTAGGCTCATTTACCACTATTAGCGAGCCAGATTCGAGCTTTAACGAGTTGAACTGTAAAAAATTTTATAAAAATTTTCTTTTCGAACCAAGTCAAGCTTGACTTATTAACCAAACGAGCTTTAAATGAACTTGAGCTCCGCTCGTCAAGGCCTCGAGCTCGAGCCGAACTCGAGCTTTAGCGAGTTAAATTCGAGCCGAGTTGAGCCTAGCTCGTTTAATTTAACAACACTAGATGGATTTAATAATATAGAGACCAATTTTGGGATAGCGTGTAGGAGACTTAAATGACAAATGATGATAAATTGTCTAAACCATTAGACAATTATAATCCCTTAAAAAAATTGGATATTATATGATGAAATGTCATAATTTTATTTTCATTATATTTAAAATACGGCATTTGATTATAAAAATATGTATATTTATTAGATTAATATAACTGTTTAATCATTATACTCTCTGACATAAGACCTAACTATAGAACTTATAATTTTTATTTTTTTTATTTAATTTATGTTTTTGTTATGCAAATGTAGGTTTTAGCACGACTCAAGGTTGGACACAAGGTTTTGCATTCTTCAATTTTGAGTGAAGAAGATTTAATGGAGACCGATTATCAGCCTCCTCATCGGAAAGCCCCTATTCACAACTAATAATTAATGTTAGCTGATTACATTTAATAACAATTATCTGATATTATTTTGTATATGTATATGAATAAATTTATCAATAATATTTCCGAGACCAGCATAATCAATAATATTTCCGAGACCAACTTATGCTTTCTATATTTCTTCCATTTCTCAACTTTTTTTTTCTCTATCGTTTTTTTTTTTAGATTATAAGTAACTGGGAATTTATATCCTAATGTAATCATGAATGACATATCGTACATGGATAGTTTATAGAAGAGAAATATGAAAGTGAAAAAGTATGTGAGAATAGGTTATGTTGGTTAAGTTCCATAAATTAATTTATAGCTTAATTAATTAACTTATAAACTTAGTTTGGTATAAATTAACTTATGCCTTATTTAATTAGCTTATAAACTTATTTTGTAAAATGGACTAAAAAAAACTTATTTCATAAACTTTCTTAAATAATTTTTCACTGTTCAAACATTCATTTAAACTGATTTATCAATTAAAATCAAATACTTTTATTATATGAGGCTAATTTTTCACCTATCGACTATAAATTGAAAATTAACTTATTTGTTAACTTATTAGCTATCACAAATACAAAATGCAAAGTATATATTGAACATAAAAATAGCAATTGATAAATAAAAAAATGAAAAAAAATGGTAAGTCTACCGTCATCTAATCGTTAGATAATCATATTTTCTTTTAACTAATATTCATATTTTAAAAGGCAGTAAAAAAAAAAAGTATAACATTTTATAATATAATATATTACATATGCATTTTTTAATATAATATTTTATGATATAATATATTAAATTCTGAAAAAATAATATTCATTACATTTACATACTCAATTACTCATATAACCATAGAGTAACCGCCTCCTGTAACCAGAAAACCGTCGCGGCGGTTCACCGGCCTGTCTGCAAGTAGCACCTTCTCACACACAATCACATGAAAACAAACTGCAAATCAACCAAAACAATTACAAAATAGGCGAAAATTCCAAATGCCGCGAAAAACTACTCGGAACAGCAAAATGGAGAACAAATCGGTCGTCCTGCACAAGAAACTGCGCGAACTTGAAACCGAACTCGCTGACGTCATCCGGATCCCCATCGACCCGTCGTCGCCACCCGACCCGCTTCGGAAAATAGCCTCCGACGACATCCGGAGGCGCTTCGCCTTCCTAGACAACCTTCTCTCGCAGGAGATCGCGTCTCAGCCGCAAAGCTCCAGCCAATTGGACGGAATCGGAGAGAGTCTCGCTGCACTGAGGTCGATCTGCTCCGAATGCACCCAGGGGCTTCTCGTTCGGGGAGCGTTTAGCGAATCGGAGAATTTTCCCGGCGGAAGGTCACCGGAGACGATTCGGCCCGATTCCGAGGAGGGCGGGGGTTCGGAGGGAGAAGGATGCGCTCAGTTGGTCCCTTACGGCGGCGGCGGCGGCGGGTCGAGTTCCGATTCGATCTCGTATCCTAGGAGTTTTCCTGGGGAGGAGGCGGTGGAGGAGTTGTTCAGTGGTGCGGAGGAGGATGCGGCTGTGCGGAAGGAAAAGGCGGCGGCGGTGAAGGTGGCGGCGGAGGAGAAGGCGGCGGCGGTGAAGGTGGCGGCGGAGGAGAAGGCGTGGAGGAGAGTGGGGAAGTACGGCGGCGTGTTTGGGTGCGGAGTGATTGTGGGGGCCATTTGCGTGATGGAGTGGTTTTTTGCTGCTATTGCGCCTCAGTTAATGGAATATGAGGCTCTTCTTCTTCCTCCCACTTAGAGTGGAAACCTTTTCTTTATTGTTGGATTTGTAGTGTTGAGTACTATTTGGTATTGTTATTTGTGATTAAACACTTGATTGTAATTTGATGATGTGGAGAAGTCCTCATTACTTATTAGTCTATGATTAGATTGTAGAATATAGTATATAGATACTCTCAGGCTGGGCTACATTTCCTCAAGTTCAAATGCTGTGAAAAGGGAAGTCAAAAAAGGTGAAACTTGAAAACTGAAAAAAAAAAAAAAAATGAAATAGAGAAAGAAAGAAATAGAGAGAAGATTTGAGGTGTTTCACTGCATAAATTCTCCCTTATAACAAGATATCTGCCTAGAATCAAAATGTTACCAATATGTTAAAAGCGCCGTTACGTTCATCTCCAAACTAAAAGCAAGAAAAGCAGATTTTTCATAATATCCTTTTTTAAAAGAACATTGCTTTGATGGCTGATCTCGGTTCCAGGACAGGTAGGATGGATCTCCTAAAGGCCTGCAGAATTTACAAAACATCATCTTAGCACAAAAAAATATGAGTGAACAAGAAGATGATTTGCCTAATGCCTACACAGATTTGCTTGACATTGATATCCGATATGGCTATGTATAAAAGATAAAACTACTTGTAATTATGGCATGTAGAAAGTAAGTTCCACAAGAACAATCTCCAGAACTATTTGAAAGACAACTCAAGGGCAAGAATCTCGAATTTTACAAAACAGAGGCATTTTGCTATTAGTTATACGCATGTTTCCTATTGGTGTTTTAAATTCGCAATTACAAATTTTGATAGGTCGAAAAAATGTGCACGTTTTATATATTTAATAATATATTTTTATACACTTAATTTATTTGCACGTTTATATTTTTCAACTTATTTATTATTTAGAGAAATTCATGTACTTTGATATTTTCATAATTTATTTTCAGCAATTTGAAGAATATTTGCAGGTGTCAACGGATAGGAGGTACTTAAGTTTGAGCATGAAGACCCAAAAGTGCAATGAATTAATTCATTACTCAAGCAGTCCATCTATAAATTCCTACACACACATCTTTAGGCCATGGAAAATGGTTTTATTTGGGCCCATTTTGAAGTGAATTTAGAAGACTTAATTTGAAAGGGCTTCGAGGATTTAAATTGCTAAAAGGAAATTATTCACTAGCCACGAGGAGTTACACGCATAGGAAATAGAGGAAATTGCACCCTGTACAATCAGTTTGTTTTTTTATTACATAAATATAACAACTTTGTAAATATTAACATATTCACATAATCTAGTGATTTTATTTGCACAAATACCACATTATGTTATTAACTGACTTAATGGAATTTAATATCTCCACCACATTTAATGAAATTAGTTACCTAACTTAATGGGATTTAATATCCCCAGCACTCCCTCTCTCTCTCTCTCTCTCTCTCTCTCTCTCTCTCTCTCTCTCTCTCCCTCTCTCGTCTTCTTCTTCTTCTTCTACAGTTCGTCCTTTATTTTTTTTTTCTCTTCTTCTACAGTTTTTCTACAATTCACCCTTCACGAATCCGTCAGTCGTCGAACCACCTCCAGCAGCCGCAAATAGCAACGCTTTAGCCCGGCATCGGACGCCTCCTTTTCTGCCATCACCGAGAGTCATCGCCCCGAAGCAACCCACGCGATCCCCTCGAACAGACCGAGAAGCAGCCATTGCCGTGACCCGAACAACGCTGAGAGAGAGAGAGAGAGACCGAGTATATGTTACGGTTATATACCGTATACCGTATATGTTACGAGTATATACCGTATATTTTCAGTATAAATTTCCGTCCGAGTAATGTAGCATCCAAAAAATCCCACCACTGCGGCCCTTCTCAAGAAATCGCTCAAGAACAAGAAGATTGATCGCATATACATAAAATATACCTAAGATATACATAAAATTGCTTTCAGAATCCACATATACATAAAATATATCTAAGATATACACTCGATCCCTGAACTGCGGATCTCATTCAGATCCCACATATACATAAAATATACATAAAATATACATAAGTTTTGATCGTGTAAATACTGTATCTTTATTAATCGTGATTTTAATTTATTTTCAGAGAGAGAGAAAATACATTTAAAATTTAATTTATATTTCTTTCCATGCTGATAACAACAGATTCCTAAAAAATAGTTTATATTCACTTACCTTTTTATTCTTTTCCAGCGAATTCATATATATGCGTGATTTTAGGAAGGTCCCTTTGACAGTTATTATATCAGTTGCCCTACTTATGGGGAAAGACAGTTATTATTTTTGGTAACCAAAAATCATGGCAAATGTAATCTCATCAGTTACACAAATTAAGGGGATATGACCGTTTTTTTTTTCATGCTAATACTAATTATTTTGGTAGAGTTAGGTATTAATGCAATATATTTCATATAGGTAGTATAGATGCAATTAAAGACAAAACGTGTGGGAGAAATAAAAATTTCCCTAGGAAATATTTGGTGGAGTTTTGATTAGCTGGGGCACTTGAATTAATTTCTAAGGAGCAGGGGAACACTCAGGCAGACAGAGGGCAGTAGCCGCGGACAGAAAAAAAGACACGCACAGACAGGAAAAAAAGAACGGAGAGGAACAGATACACGCACAGAAGAAAAACACAGACAGAAAACTCTCGCACGAACTGGAAAGAAGGCTACACACGCGGAGGAAAGTCGCACCCGCACACGAGGGATATTTTATTTTCTTTTTTTTTATCTTATATTTAATTTTATTATTATGTTAGAATAAGATTTTTATCCAGTTTGAGGGAATGTTTGAACTCTAATTTCGATTTGTCTATGAATTTATTGATCTTTATTTATCGTTGATTAATCTAGACGACGTATTTTTTTTTTTTTGATGAGTTAATTCATGCTATCTGTGTTTATCGTTTATGAATTATGGTGTTTGACTTAGTTTGACCAGCTAGGTTGAATATTCATAGTTTAACTGCTAGATTCGAGGCTTTAATCCGTAATTGTTATTGTCTCGTTTCGTTAGTAGTAAACTTAGGATCGTGCATCTCTAAGGTGGCGTGAACATAAGTTAAATGGTCCGAGCTTTTGCATCCATTGCTTAGACTAATCTATTTTCGTAGAAATTAATGCTGCTAGTGAATTAAATCTAGAGAGCTTATTCTAGGTTGTCCACTAGTTAGGTTTAGTCGAAGAACTTATTTCGATTAAATAATCGGTAAGGGAAAATTCGGTTAACAGAGCTTATTGCTACCTAGGGTTGGTAATTCATTAGCAATTTAGAAAAAGCGTTGAAATTCATTAGCGGTAGATTGAGATTGGGTGAACCGAAAACTGGACTTCTCTCATATATTTTATTTTATTTTATTTTATTAGTTTTATTATTGTTATTAAAACCAATCCCCCTTTTATCGCTTTCTTAGTTTTATTCAATTAATACAAAATTATCACAATTTAATTTCTACTCCTCGTGGGATCGACCCTTACTCGCCGCTACTACTAGTTAGTAGAGGTTAGTTGAGGAAACTTTATAAATTTAAATTTGCCGCGTCGCGACGGGCGGTCAAATTCATAAAAGAGTTCTTGTCTGATTGAAGTGCGAGATGTCAATATTGTAGTTGAGGAATAACATAACAAAAAATGCATATAAACAATAACGTATAAAAGCTAGAGCTAATTCACCGGAACACTCAAATGAATACCCGATAAAGAATGATTTCTTCACACAATTTATCTGATTGAATGACTGGTATGTAGAGGTGGCCACGGGCTGCTCGCCCGCCGGCCCGGCACGATGATTGGTCGAAAAAAGTGTGTATTTTATATATTTATTAGTGTATTTTTATATGCTTGCGATAAAATCAAACATATATAAGTACGCGAATAAATATAATTTTAGTTCTCCATGTAATTGCAAAGAAACTTGACTTTTAGTTCTCCACCAACAAAAGCCGGTCAAATTGACCGGCTGCTAAGTTGGATATGTTAGTCGAATGCCACGTGTGTGGAAAAAAATGAATAAACAATATTCACGTTAGCAACCGATCGTAGGGATCGACTTTGCCGGTAGAAGGACTAAAAGTCATAATTTTTTACAATTTATAGTGTGTTTTGTAAAGTCAACGCAATCACCGAACTATTTTTCGATTAGGTGTCAGTTATGGAACTAAATCTTCAATTTTTTTTTCGGTTTGGCAGTGTCACCTCTCCTGGAGTCCGTCTGTCTCCCTGGGGTGGGGGCGGTCGGTCTCTCTAGCAGCCTGGGGAGCTGTCTTGAAGATTTTTTGGTTTTGGGTGTTGTTGTGGTTGTTGCTGGAGTTGTGTTGGGGGAGGAGATATTGGTCGTATCCAGGACTGTTATGCGGCTCTCTTGAAATGAGGCTTCAGCCTTGTAGACTTGTTGAGTTAGCCATAGATTTCTGAGTGTGGAGTTTGGAATTGCGAGACCCATGTCCGGGGCTTTGACCTTGTTTTTCCTGGGCTATCTTCGTTCATCTTTTATTGGGTATGGTGTTCATCTCTGGCCAGTAGTAAGGAGGGTTTTATTTTACTGCATAACTTAAGTGTGTGTTATATTTTCTGCATATTTTTCTTATAGCTTTTCCGTTTCATTCCAACTGTGTTTGGAATTTAGTCTTCTTTATGGAGTTTTTTGTCTAATTTTTGGAGTTTTTGTTTTGTTTGCTCGTACTTACCACCTGGTTGATTGTGTTTCAAAATGAATTGATTCAAACTTTAATCTGATTCCAGTGTTGTCTTTGACACATTGAATGTACTCTTTTTGAGTTTTTCACTTATAATATAAACTAGTACAATATTTTTGTATTACACGGGATGCTCGTTAAGCAATTTATACGTAATTTTAAAAAGTAATAAAAGATGTTGTTTTAAAATTTAAATACACTTTTTTTAAATATGATTATTTTTATTTAAAATATATCCGTCACATATACGACTTATTCATCTTATATTATAATATTTTCTTGATTTATATCACATAATTAAATTTATTTAGTTGATAAATATTTTATACATATAAAAACTTGCCACCAACTTTATTGAATAAATTTCTCGGATTTCATTGTTTCAAGCATGATTGGGGCACCAACTTTATCGAATAAGACAAACTTGCCAGTTTAAAACCATGTGAGGTTGAATCAGATCAGCTGCTATAATTTTAGTAAAATAGAACTTGTATTCATAGAAGTATAGAACTTTTCAATTTATTTAAAACAAGACAAAAAAGAGTTTTTTCTAATAAGAAAAAAAAAAGGTTTTTTTGTGTTAAATCTCATATAAATCCACTCATAAATTTTTTTTTTTTACGGCAATAGAATTAGATTTTGATTGCTTAAGAACCACAAAAATAATTAGAAAATCTCCTATATATAAAAAAAAAAATGAATTTTTTTGTGTTGATTTATACGAGTGTTAAATTTTGGATGATACCAATACGTGGGCCGATATTTGTTAGGTGAAGTTATTGAATTTTTTACTGGTGAATTAACAAGTACAGTACAATATAAATATATGAGTGGTAAAAAAATTTCGTCTGTAGCAACTTACTATTAACAAACAATGATTTTAAAAAAATGAGTATGCCCTCGTGTCCATAGATTTCTCCTTTCCTACGATAAAATGACAGATTGTAATACATCTGAGTGTGAGACTAACATAAAAAAACTGAGAATACTTGATTTGTCAAAATCATATCCATAGGCATACCTTATAATATATATATATATATATATTTTATTTTATTTTTGTTTATTTTGCATCCAGCCCATAGAAATTTCTGGGAAACGCGTGACTAGATTTTCACTACTTTAATATCCCACATCATCAAGATTCAAGATGATGAGAATAATAATTATATTTATCTCAAACAAATTATCTTATTATATTTATCCCAAAAAAAAAATCGTAAGTGCCAAAGTTCATCTTCCGATTTTAGCCCTGTCGTGCTCAGCCCCAAGTCCTATCCACTTTTTTCTTTCAACTCGCAACCAATTGGCTTTTCTCACTCTCACAGACTCAGTCCCATTCGCCATCTCTCACATCTTTCCACACATCTGACTGTGTATCTGCTGAAAATCAGGAGAGCTTTCCTCTACTGAAGCTGAGCAAAAAGATGAGCAGATTCAGGAGATTCGAGATCGTCGAGCACTCCCCTTTGCACTACCTCCAGCAAACTTCCCTTCTCAGGCATGCAAGAACCCTAGCGCTGAACCCCTTCTTCCCCTCATTCCCCAGTGTTGAGGACGAGCTCGACCTCCTGACCCTCGCCCCAGCTCCTCCCTCTTTGTTCGATGAATTTGACACCATCACCGATCTGATCCAGATCGACGAAACCCCGTTCCGCTCGTCCACGCGCCACCTCACGCGCCGAGTGGGGTTGGGGGATCTGTACCTGCAGTCGCTCAGCGACCGCGTCTCGGCTCTGGAGCTGGAGCTGGGGCTTGGCCGGCTCGCGAGGGAGGAGAAAAACGTGAAGAAAAAGTACACATGGACGGCGGAGGTGAAGAGCCCGGAGAATGACCGGAAGTATCAGTGGACGGCTGAGGTCAAGGGCGAGAAGGAAGGGGCGGAGAAGAGCTACAAATTGACGGCTGAGATCCAGAGGAAGGGAAGCTCCCGGAGCTTGCCAGTCGAGCAAAAGTACACTATTAAGGTGTCCAGCGGCGGAAGCAGCAGTGATTCGGAAGAGAAGGTGAAGAAGGAGAAGAAGAAGAATAAGAAGTGTGAGAAGGTCAAGGAGAAGAGCACGAAAGGCTCCGGTGCCCGCATTGTTGAGATTGAAGAACCAGCCGATCATGGGGGGATTGTTTTGAGGCAGGTTGGTGTGGTTTTTTTGTCTAGCTTTACATTGTTGTCGTCTTTATGTTAGTGTAGCTTTTAGATTGTCTGTTCAGATACGTCAATGGATTCTTGCTTGCTGTTTTTATGAGATTCTTGTTGACAATGATGTGATTGGCCTTTGTTAACACGGGAAAAGTGATTAAATTTGTTTTGATACTTATTGTTCTAGCTTGATTTTGAGTGAGTTACTTTGTGATTTGCCTAAATCTAGAGTCTTTGGTGTTTAAGAGTTACTGAGTGTTGACTTCACATTAATGGAATGCTAGGAAATTTTGCTGATTCGCGAAAGTTATAACAAAACTCCAGGCCCGATGACTCGCAAAAGTTAGCTCTGCATATTAGTTGACTGTTTGAATAATCACCATTATATATGTCCTTGTCACACGTTCCTATCCATCATTAGTTGGGCGATCGGTTACTAGTTTGTTTGTCTTAATTAATTTTTAGAATTTGTGGATATTATTTCGTGCTTGTGTTAATTTCCAATCAATTCAGCTAGGATTAGTGCATGAAATAACCACAACAAAGTTCTGTACTCCAATCATATTTATGCTTCTCACCTTGTTTACAGTGACTTACAGCATTATGGCATATTTATAATTTTATCAGGAATATCTATTTCTATCACCCTTCACTGAAAGAGATTTTAATTGTTTCGTTTTTTCTTCCACTTACAATCTTCTGGTGCAAGGTTTTTGCCAAGAGAGTGGATAAAAGTAGGGGTAAGAGGAAGGAGCTGTCTCCACTTGAAGCTGCGGCTCTGATTCAGAAGAAATTCCGGGCTTATCTCATCCAGAGGTCTCAGGCCCTTCGTGCACTTCGTGAGCTGGCCATTGCTAAGACCAAGCTGAAGGAGATTAGAGTTTTGTTCAACAACTTCTCCTACCGCCGTCGTCTGGCCCGTGATGCTGAAGAACGCCAGAGATTCTCTGAGAAGATCATTGTGTTGCTTCTGACTGTTGATGCCATTGAGGTAGTAGTAAAAAGTAAAAACTAAAAAGCATTTACTTTTCAGAAATCTTTCGTATTGATTTTCGAATATTTTCCTAATACTTCGCCTTGAAGTTTGATGTTGTGAATGTTTGTTTTCATAGTGCCTTCGCAATGTAGTTAATTAAGAAATTGTGAATTTTGTGCTTTTTGTGAATCGAAAGATTTCACAAATTGTTCATTTTGTGGAAATTTCTCTTTTCCTTTTTTTCTTTGTTCATTTCACTTTAAAACTTCTTTTCCTACACATTTAGGGTGCTGATATGATGGTTCGAGCTGCAAAGAAGCCAATGGTGGATGAGCTGGAAGCAATGCTGGATGTGGTGGACCCACAGCCTCGTGGCAAATCCCTGTCCATGCGGAGGAGAACTTTCGACATGCCTGATAGTGCAATTAACAAGGAACTTGCTGCTGGTGTTGCCCAGGTAGTTCAGTTGCTGGATAATGAGGCAGACTCTTCTGAGACTTTTGAAGCATGCTTATGAACTTAGGTTCGGAAGTTTTCGGCCCATCTTTCACTTTTGAGGTTCTTCCTTTTTTATGCCCTTGTTTTAGGACTGTGTACTATCTTTCCCTGTTTGATTTACTTCTGTTTGCTGAGCAGCTTCTGGGATATGTATTCTGAAGTTTGAAGAGTTTGTTGGTTCATCGTGCTTTTACTTATTGTTTGTTGTCTCTTATGGTGAACAAACAAGAAAGTGGTTTGACTTTCAAATTTTATCTTAAGCTTGAGTTTGAATGTTTCATTATGTTGTTTTATGGGTTTTTCATTGTGGATGACAATTATTGGTTGCTTTTGTTCTGTTTACTTTGGAGCAATCCTTGGTTGCTTGTTCTGTTTACTTTGGAGGCGTAGAACTTGATCGAATCTGTTGTAGTATGCCTTTATAGTTGTCATTTGGGACTGGTTTTGCGCTGAACTGATATATTTAGTGGGATATCTTTTTTAATATAAAAATGTTAAAAAGTTTTGGAAAAACAACATCAAGCATTATTTAACACGTTTTGAAATGTATGACATTTCACCACAACTGTTCAAAAGTTTGATAGGATTCTAGTTATTATAACTCTGGAATTACACTCTAAAGATCACAACAGACTGGGCTCGATCATTTCTTACAATACAAAGATCAAAATCAAATTCAGCTCAAACCTCGGTTACGCAATCAAAAGCTCAGTCACAATTTAATTTACAATCTCAAATTCACAAATCACATCCCAATTTTATTATGCGGAGAGCGTATTTTACGTGCTTTGAGTTTGTTGATTTATTTTAAATATTTTTAAAGTTTGTTCACTGTTAGTATTTGTGGTTCGATCAAGCCATTCTATGTCATTCTTCATTCGGGTCGTTTGTTGTCATTTTATGGAAGACATGAACGTATGACAAATATTATGAAATCAATCAGAATTGTCCACAAATAACATATTCATCACATTTTTAAAACCTTATGCTTTTATGAAATTTAACTTCACCCGCATTTACATTAATGCTAACAATACTGGATCAAAATACAGCTGTGTGGATACGAGTTTTTCAACGGTAAGGAAGAAAATGAAAAGTGGGTTCATAGTTTTAAGCTTTCTTTTCTTTTTCTTTTGTTAAAATGGAACCAACCACCTTTTGCCCACTCCGACACTAATTAGTATTTACCACTGTTTTTTTGTGATATATTGCTTAGTGAGTCAGTGACACATAATCTCCGAGTCATATCATAGTTGCACATTTTTGTACTTCATCGTCAACAATTAAATGTTTCAAATTTTCAATAAATGAAATAATATTCAACACGGAACTACTCATTGACAATTATCTTCCATATATTATATGATATCAATAAATAAATAAATGAAAACTAATAATAAAGCATAAAATTTAAGTGTAATAAAAAATAAATGCAAAAGTGATATGGAAATGGCGAATAATTTTTCCCAACGAATTAATTATTTTCATTTTCAAAATGTATTGTATGTTCATGTGATTTTTTATTTATTTATTTTGGTTGCTGCTTATTATCTAAGCTATGATTGGATAGCAATGTCGCGAAATAATATTAACTGGTGGAAAAAAATTACAAAGTAATGTTGAGCGGAAATTAACATCGATCATAGAAAGTACAACACCCCACTAAAATTCACATTTTTTATGTCCGTAGTCACATCCAAGCATCAATTATGCAAATATATGAGATGATGTAAATCATTATATTACCATCTTATAAATTGCACTAAATTTGAATTACTCATCTTTGATCTACCCTATCTATGTCTGCAAACAAATCCAACAACTCATCATTAGAGTTTATTAAATGAAATGAGTTATTCGTGAGCAGAGCTCGACTCGGTTGATAAATGAGTTGAGCTCCAATTAATTTAAAGATCGTTTAATTAAAAAGTCGAGCTCGGCTCAACTCGTTTACATGTCCTACTCGCAATTAGTCGAGTTAAGGCTCAAGTTGAGCTCAAGTTTGACGAATCTAGATCAAGCACCTCGAACATGAAAAAGCACCTCGAACTTTTTATTAATATCCGATCCTGACTCTTGCAAAATGGGAGCTAGAAACATGATTCTCATCTCGATCATTTGTATATTTTAACCGAAATGAAGCCTTAAAATACCGGTTCGAGCTTGAAGAACAGTGAAAAAATTGAGTTTGCTTGATAAGGCTATTGTTCGATTCGGCTCAATTCATTTGCAACCTTAACCCATTAATCCTACCTATACGTATTATTTCACTATAGCTCATTGTTTTTATACATGATTAACTTATATTATCGAGAAATACATCATATTGGGAAAAGTAACATCAACCTGAATAAAGAAATAAATCATATTGACTTTGGAGTTTTGCACCAAAATAGCATCCATGCATTAAACAAAGTTACACACGTTAATAGAAAAAGTCCCACCATAACAAAATTGGCCCACATAAATACCTAATTTTGCCTAAAAGTAATTAATATAAGAGATTAATGGTTACCACTTTTTAACGTCAATTAAGGCACCATGATTGGATTTGGGCGTACAATGTTTGGTCAAAAGTTAGACGTACATTTTTTAGCAACTTGATGAGGGCTCCTTTAATTACTCGTAAAAATGAGTATTACTTTCTCAATTATTATTTTTGGAGACTTTACAACATTTTTCTTCTATCCCAATTCAAGTTATGAAGGTTTAATGCTGATTTTCTATCAATTACATACTTGCCCACACTTACACCTATATATATATATTTGTGAGACGATAAAAAAACACTCCACACCGATAGATATATAAAGTGTGAACGATTAATTGAGCTTGAACCTTTAAAAAGTTGAGCTGACGGCTCGTTAACTAAATTAGACAGTAATCGAGTTCGAACTTTACTTGTTTATCAATATTAATGAGTTAAACCTACGAACGACTTATTTCGTTTAACAACTCGACTGATAGCTATTTTTCAATTATTGTAGTGGATCCTATAATATCAATAGAAATTGATACTTAATTATGTTTAACATTATTTTGCAGAGTCATTAATAATCACTATACTAAACATATATTTTAAGATTTTAAGCATTGTGTTTACTGTTGTTGTATGAAATTTAACAACGATATTAAACTATAACAAGATGTAATTAAAGCAAGAACAATATAGATTTTGTATTATTGATGTCTTTTTTGTGAGTACGGGAGGTCGGTTTTTGTGTATAACCGAGCTATTTTTGTATGTCCGTGTACAATGTGCGTAAAAAGATCCCCGTACAATAATAAATTCTGCTATTTATAGTGCGGTGCCTTTGACTTTTCGTACGAGGTAGATTAAATTGCATTTAATGTTGAGCAGCTTCATCAAAGCCGTCTGTAGGGCGATGGAGGGACAACAATGATTACAGGAGTAATATGTGGCCCAATCAGACATGCGCCTTGTCACCTGCTTTGATCCAACTACCTTGGACCTTGGTTTGTGTGGATAATCTTCAGGAAGAATATTCGAAAAGTCGGTTTTTGTCTTTTGTGCGAGGTCAGTTCACCGCCATAAGTGAAGTCGGTTTATCACCTTATTTGTACCGAGGTGGGTTAAGTTTGTTGTAGGAATTGAGCTGAAAGAACTGTTGAGGATAATATCAGTAAATCCTCCTTTTAATCTTGAAAATATCTAGAAAATCAAGTCGGTTGTCAACATTTACTTTGTTAATAGTGTATTAGAATGAAAGTAACTTTGTTAATAGTGATTATCTCCATGTTAACTTTGTTTGGAGTGATTATCTCCTTATTTTCTTTTCTTCTTTCTTTGATGTAGTACCTAACTCGATTATCATCTGATTGTATCGATTTGGTTTCTCTTAATCAAAAAAAAAAAAAAAAAAAACTATTGATGCAAAAAAAAAATAGTGGATTAGAATGAAAGTAGGAGTCAATTATCTTGGGGAGGTGGCTTGCCATTTTTGTAAACGAATCTCAGTTCTGATAGTGTCAGAGGAAGAAACATTGGACCTAATTAAAATTATTAAACACTTTGGTTTGGGCCCCATACGAGGTTGGATGGGCCCAGTCCATATAAAAATTATTTCACAAGTTTTGGTATTAACATCGTTTGTTGGTTAATAATTAATCATATTGTCTCCTACTCTTTGGATATGAGGGTGCAAGTAGTTTCACAAGGGTGCTATTGAATATATTTTTTTCTATTATTTATTCACCAATAAAATAAAATAATATATTATTTATATATAATGATATATTTACTGTTGTGGTAATATTGTCGAACCGTTTGAATATAACTAAACCGTTCGTTACAGTACGTAAAACACTACAACTATTCATATATTTATAAATAATTATTTTATTATTGTGTATATATTACATTACAATCGTTACTACATCGCCTTACACTATAATAACTATTAATTATTTGGGTCGTTTATATTTTTTCTCCAATAAAATAATATTGAAGCAAAAACATATCAACTTGCACCTAAGTGTTGATAATTCTATTAGCATGAAGCATTTTTAATTTGGGTTTGAAATTAAGATCACGGGGGTCCAAATTCAAAATAGACTTTATAGTTTATAGAGTCATTTGTCAATTTTAATTATTTTGAGGCCATTTATTTAGATTTTTTTTTAATGGGACCAAAGTCCCCAAAGTAGTGATTGATGTGAATACCAAGGATGGCACCACCACTCCAGTATGTTTTATTGACCTCTAATTTGCTCCTATTTTCTATTCAGAAATTAATTAAAAAAAAAGGTTCATATAATATCNAGTATTTAAAAACAATAAATAACTCTCAAATTATTAAAAAAATAAAAAACAGAAAAGGACCCTCTAAAAAATTAAGTGAAAAATAAATATATGACTAGCTAGGTTCCAAGAACAACTGGGTCTAGGGAGTTCAAACGGTGTATCCAGCTGGCACGGAAAATGACCATACAATTCGTGGGACCCACTGCCAACGTGGCTACGTCAGTCCTGACATAATACACAGGTACCTTTACGCGCATCAGCCTTGCGAAGTCGTGCTTCCACGTGTGATGCGTCTTTTCTTAATGTTTTACTTCTCGGCCCCCCCTATTTTCCTAATTTATTTATTTATTTATTTTTATTTTTTATTTTTTATTTTTTTCTTCTTCAGGTTTGGACCGTTTGGTGCGAAATAATAAATCCAATTTGGTCTGGCTGCCAAATTTTAGTTTGTACACGTCCATCTCGACATTGACGCTCATATTTTTGGTGGGTAATAAAAGTTAATCCACACATTATATTTTACAACATTAATATAAACCCCGATGATTGCCCTACACGCCGGATGACAAATTGACAATCCTCATACTAACTAATTTTATTCCGTGTATTTGTACGAAAAGTGATATAATAAAAGATAAAAAATTAAAAATATAAAATAAAATAAAAATCATAATTTAATAAGTGAAAAAAAATAAACTTAAATATTATTAAACACTTTTTTATAAACAATATTCGTGGTTTTTCTATCATCAAAATATCACAACAAATCATTATCGTTAAACTTGTTCGACTCGTGACTCTGGGATTTAATTTTTCAAAATATTTGATTTATCTTTGTAATATCTAAAATTTTTTATTGTATGACTACAATATAAAATAGAGATATTTGTAGTCATTTTTAATTAATTGTGAAATATGTATTTATATAGTACAAAAAAATATATCGTATCAGAGTAAATACAAAAATATTTTGTATTTTAGAACATAAAAAGACTTTATAGAAATGAACACCATAAATTAGACATATCAAAATAAATTGTGTAACTGAAAATTACATATTATTATTAAATGGTGAACATATTTTTAATAAATGAACGTCTATTATTATTAATTGATGGCTGAATAAAATTGATTGAAGTTTGTCAGCAATTATATATGGGAAATGCTACGCCAACTTAATGTACAACTAGGTTGACAACACAACTGAAAACAACCACTTGTGTATTTTTTTTTTCTTTTTATTTTTTTTAATATTTTCACTTGTATTGTCAACCTAGTTGTACATATATATATATATAGATATAAGTCCTTTTATTGCATTTTTAACATTCATACACTTCCTGAAAAACTTTAAAGTTTGCCAATCCTATAATTACTTCATAATTACCCCAAACTGAATACTCTCAAACTGCCCCGTCAATTTTGTTTATTCACAGTTAGGCTAAAATTTGAGCTTACGAAGATGTGAATATGTAAACGTGTTTGGTGTGACTTGCGAGGCTTAAAGTTCGTTATAATGACTTGGCGACGAGTCATCAATTCACCATCTTCGTTTCATTTACCTTTGAAATAAATAAAGGCTGCATATTTCACGTGAGACATATTCATATAAACAAGTAATGTTTAAAATATTTATGTTACCTGTCTCTCTTTTTCATATAATAAAAATCATTTTTATTCATTTTATTTTTTTATATATGAACTTTAATATTAAATATTATAATGATGAAATACTAAAATGTATTTTTAATATGGACGGACATATTTCACTTCTTCATGAGACTAGCACCACATGACTACATTATATGATCACACCATGTGAACTGTAAAATATAAATTTAAATTTATAAGTTGAAAAAAGTTATTTATTTTCAATTCGAACTGAAAATAACTATTTTTACTTGTCATTAGTGACGCTGATGGACCTACTCTATGTGTATAAATATTGTTGTTAGACGGTTTGGCCATTAGTCAACTATACTTTCTCACAAAAACGCATACTCAATATTATAAAATATAATAAATTTATTTATATTTTATGTTAAAGTATAGTATTTAAATGTACAAATATGATAGAATGAACATTGAGTTAACATGACCATCTAGTATTACATAATCTTATTTATATTTTATTTTAAAATATGACATTTAAGGTAGATGTTTGAACCTCTATTGAATAAATCATCTAAGATCTAACCGGTCTAAAATACAAAATGTAAATATAATTTTATGCTATATTCTAATTGAAATTTGGTCATATAACAATAACTCTGAGAGGAGAGTGAGTGTGACGTGGTGGGTTGTCTCATTATTTCTAGATGAATCTCTAGATTAGTAGTTAATCTAGTAATTACACATTACTCATTAGTCAATATTAATGTAATTTAATACAATTAAACAACGATTAATCTTCCACATAAACACGTTAATATATAATAAATCAGTCAAAATCGCGCGAGGCGTAAACTTCCCCAGGCAGCGAATTTGTCTACGGTTTTACTCCGTCAAGTTCTCTGTTATTTCCTCTGACCTTCGTTCGTACGTCTCGTCTGCGTGTATATATACACCTATCCCCCTTCATCCTGACCTTCTTTTTTTTTTTTTTTCTCGCTCTCTGTAATTTTGCCATTTTATACGGTGTTTATACCCTATACGCCCGGCGTATACGTACACTTGTTCCCTAATTACGTACATTTTCATCGGTCCCCCGTGAATTTTCTGTCTGGATTTTTGCGTTTTCTCATCTCGTTTTCCAACGATTATCGGTGTTTGAAAAAGGTGATGTCATCTCCATTTATGAATGGAATCTTGTTCTTTGAGCCTTGACTCGCTTGGCAATGCGTTTGTCTGGTTGTTGTTTTGCTGACGTTGTTCTATCTTTCTCATTTCTTTTTTTTGATCTGTCTTCTTTTGAATCAGGTTTTCTTTTTTTAATCAGCATTTTGCAAATTTGTTCATCCTAGCTGAGCTCGAAGGAAAATCAGGTATGGGGGCTTTTGTTTATATGTTGACATGCATGCCAAAATGCCAAACGATATGAATTTGTTTGTATGTTTTGGGTTGTGAATGTTTATATTGTGCGTTTTTTATTGTGTTTGGACGGTTCATTTCTTTGTATCTTGTTTTTTCTGTTCGGTGTTTTTGTGTGAATTTTATGGGTTTTTGGTTCTTGTCTTGTGTTCCTGTTAATTTCTTAGCCATTTCTTATGTTGTTCCCCGCTTTCTTTTCCTCGTTTATTGTTTGAATGGAGGAGGTTATAAATTTGTTCTGCTACCTTGAAGGCCCTGTGCCGAACAATATGTTCTGTTGTATTCTTGAATCTCCTCTGTTTTCTGAGGAAAGAGGCCTTTTTTTTTTTTTCTCTACAAGCCTTCAAGAATTATTTTTATGTACTATTTTGTGAAGTTAGGAGGATTTGTGCTTCAGTTTTGATATGTACATCTTTTGCTTTATTTTATTTTTTCTATTTTATACCATATTTCGACACCTTTATTTGACATCAGTTGTTTATTTTCAATTAATTACATTTGACGACTGTTCAAAATGGGGTTATCTTTGCTCATCAAAAATTATGTTTCAGTTATTTCTGTTTTCCTCCCAATGGCTGGACAAGAATACAAAACCTTGATTCTAAACTGTCGGCTATGGAGCAGTACTTTTTATAGTTTTGATGTGATATGTTCATTTTCTTTCACCTCCATATTTACATGGAGTCCTTTTCAAGCTGCCAGTCGGTTTACTGCATAGTGAAATGAATCAGGCATCTTTCAAATTGTTTCGTATCTTCGTCTCAGTTGTTATACAAAAATTGTCATTGTTACAGGTGTATTAAGATAATATTTTTTTAAGTGCTGGTAAGATAAGTATTCTCATGTAATGTAGGATAAGAAGTTGTCTTATGACAAGTTTTTTATGCTCTAGTGGTCTCTAGCATTAATGTGATAAGAATGCATTATGGGGTCACCTGAATTTTCAATTGCTTTCACGCATGGCATGGTTTTGTTTTCTAGATTTTAAATGTGCTGGGTCCATGTGGGTTAAGCTTCCCATGCCGTTCTGTAGGACCGTAATATGTGGTTGCATTTTGTATGTCTTTAGTTTGATGTTGGCTCGAATTACATTATATATATAGCAGACTAGCAGTTTGTCTGCTAAACATTTTTGCATTATAAATATCAGCATTGTTTTCCTAAATATTGTATTTGGTATCGACATCTGGTCAAGTTCTCAGACTGGCAGTCAGGTTATTTAGTTTTCCCATTTTCTTTCTGTTTGTATACTAGCATTCTCAATATGAAGCTTTTCTTGGTTTGAAGGGAATCTGTTCATTGATAATATGATTAGGCTTTTTGGTATGCAATATCTTTGATTTTCTTGTTTCCTCTTTGGTCTGCTATTTAATCCTCTCTTCACTATTTTATTTTTTATTTTTTTTCATCTTGGTACTGCATGATTAAAATATCAATCTTCCGTAACTGTCAGTGAGGAACGATAACATCAAGCATATGGCCTGCAGTTAATATAATATCAGTAGGATTTTCTATTGGTTCTAATAGCTGAGAAAGGAAGAGAAAGTCTGAGTAGTTTATTTGTATATTTTCTGTCGATTATGGTCTTTTAGTTGCTTAGTGGTCAAGTAGATCCTTGATTTTTGTCATAAGCCTTCTCTGTTGCTGCTATACATGAATTGCACTTATCCATATTTTGTAATTGGGTGCTTAAGCTGGCTAATTATTTGTATCTCACAAATTAGAGCAAAATGTGCAGTAGTATAATGATATCATTTATATATTTCTTAAAAGTTTTCAGCTTCAACTACAAGAATGTTTTATTCATATGTTAAGCTTTCAAATTTCTCCAAACTGACAAGTGGACATCGAATAAATTATATGAATGCAAGAATTCTTTCTTCAAACCTGCAGTTTGTGAGAATCCTTATAGATGCATGGAAAAATGGTTAACTGAAACATTATAGATTGTTCCAGTTTCTTTTTCTTCTCTCTCTCTCTCTCTCTCTCTCTCTCACTCTGACACACATACACATATAGATGCTTCTCTGGCATCTCGAATTCACTTACTTGATTTACTGCTTTCCATAAAGCACTTATGCATATTATCTGAACAGGTTATTCATTTATCGGCAAAGCAGCTGTTTGGTAAATTGAGTGCGAAAGACTGTAAGCCAAGTCGTGTTACTATCTGACTTTTACTTGCTGACACTATTAGCTCGGATATAATGGAGGCAAACCATACATCCCCTGTTCTCACTGACCCGTCTCCCATGAACAACACAAGATTAGGAATTCACTCTGCCATGTTACCTTACTCTCATAACGGCTCCTCATTTTCTCCCCCACTCTTCCTTACTATACCAAGGAGAAAGAATGGAATACTTGATGACATACGCTGCTCCATGTTTGATGCCATGAAATCATCATCTCCAACTCATAATAATCTGACAAATGAGACCAATACAGAGTCGACTCTAAACGACGACGATATAGCTTACCGCAACTGGCTGGTATCATTTCATTGTGTTTGTTTTACTCCCTTTTTGTTTTCTTTTTAAAGGCTGGTTTTTTATTTTGTGGGTTGGCTCTTGCAGTTCAAGTATCCATCGGCACTTGGGTCGTTCGAGCAAATAGCAAACAATGCAAAGGGAAAGAGGATAGCGTTATTCTTGGATTATGATGGGACTTTATCACCGATAGTGGACAACCCTGATAATGCATTCATGTCTAATGTGGTGAGTATCTGTAAAATAAAACATATGTAATGACTTTTATTGCTTCTGTTTGAGTTGGTTCTGAAATTTTATGACTTCTGTTCAGATGCGTGCTGCTGTCAGCAATGTGGCTAAGTATTTCCCCACGGCTATAATTAGCGGAAGAAGCCGTGACAAGGTAATTGGATGGCTTTTATTTATGTTGTGATTTTTGTGCTTATTTTCTGAGAGTATGATATATTTTGAGAATGAATTTATTGTTTCATTCACATGTCATTTATTCAGGTATACGAGTTTGTAGGCCTAACTGAACTTTATTATGCTGGTAGTCATGGAATGGACATCATGGGTCCTGTTCGTCCTTCTAACAGTGACCATAAAAACTGTATTCGGTCCACTGACAAACAGGTATTTGTACTATGCACTATATATATACATATATATTATAAAATCTAATTATACTACTCGAAGCTACTCGTTCAGCGATTGCATTTTTTTAATTTTACGTTTGTACTTATGGTGCATAGGGCAAGGAAGTCAACTTATTCCAGCCTGCTAGTGAATTCTTACCCATGATTGACGAGGTATGCTACTTCCTTGATCTGTTTAGTAATTACTCATAATTTCAGAAAATACATTCATTCATACAAAATATTTTGGTGCTATTGTCGAGCCAGGTTTTTGAATCGCTCATCGAAATTACAAAAGATATAGCTGGTGCACACGTCGAGAACAACAAGTTTTGTGTTTCCGTTCACTATCGTAATGTGGATGAGAAGGTAATTTTTTCTAGTTTCTTGTTTTAGATGATTTTTTCCGTACACTAACTACAGCTGCCTCGTTGTTTTTGTGTTCACTTTAATAATTTACAGAGTTGGTCATTAGTTGGTCAGTTGGTGGAGGAAATTCTTGCGAGGTATCCTCGTTTGCGGTTGACTCATGGTCGGAAGGTATTTCTTGAGAAAAAAATATACTTATATTGTATCATGAGCTCTATAGTCCTACTCGTTTTATTTTTTTATTTTTTTTTGCTATATATGCGCATTTAATTTACTGAACTGATTGAATTCAGGTTTTAGAAGTCCGACCAGTCCTGAACTGGCACAAGGGTAAAGCTGTTGAATTTCTACTTGAATCGCTTGGTGAGTGAAAAAAAAAAACATAGATATTGAAAAACAAAAGGCAGTTCTTTTTCCAAAAAAAAATTGATGAAATTTTATGTATGTTTCATATGATAGGTTTAATGAACTGTGATGATGTTCTTCCCATATATGCTGGAGATGATCGTACGGATGAAGATGCATTCAAGGTATATTCTCAAACTTATGGTGATGTCAGCTGCTGTTTTATTTATTATGTCGAGTGAATGCTAAACAACACAAACACGTTGCAGTTCTTGAGAGAGGGTAATCGAGGTTATGGTATTATAGTGTCATCTGTGCCCAAGGAAAGCAATGCATTTTACTCTCTCAGGGATCCTTCTGAGGTATTCCCAACTTTCTAATATATTTCATTCGGATTTTGCTGAATTATGCATAGAAACCTCACGAGCATTGATTTACGTGCAGGTGATGGATTTCCTCAAGACATTGGTGACATGGCAGAAGAAAATTGCGCTGTAGGGAAAGAAGTGCGTGCGTTTGGTGATACATATAGTAATAGGAAATATAAATATATGAAATTTTTCCTCCTTTAGCTTTGATCAGATTTTCGGGGGTTTGGGAGCTGAGGTGCCTAATCGAGAGCTTCTTCGTGCAATAACTACCTTTTGGTTTTGTTGGGAGATGTCGTCAAATCTTCTTCGTCTCTCTCACTTACTTTCACCAAGGATGCTCGGAGCCCTTAGTTTTTATTTTTCTTTTTCTTTTTCTTTTTTCCCGGATTTTCACCATTATCGGTTGGTTCTTGTTTTCAAGGCCTCCCTAAGGGTGGCTATATGAGTTCATTGGTCCATTTGTCATCTGTTGAAGTTTGTTTTCTTTTGAACATTTGAACTATGTCTTGTATCTTTGTAGTTTTTACTGCAAGAATGTCATGTTTGTGTAATATTTGCTTGCTTTATATCTGTCTATTTGAATCTCATTTTACCTTGAAGGGNTAATAAATTTTGTTTTTATATCCTCTTTAATGATAGGTTGGATTGTGAATTCAAGCTCTGAGAATATCAGTTGACATAGTACTATTTTTAACATAAATCAAACTGTACATTTTGGTTCTCTCAATTTGGTTGAAATGGTCAATGTTTGTTCAATTGTGAAAACAAGCCCAACAAATGAAAATGATTCCAGCAAATGCATCTTCCCCAACTTCATCAAATTAAAACAAGCCCAACAAATGAATATATTGAACAATCAAATGAGTGATAAAATGAATTTATACTATTTTATGTAGAAAAGCAAACTTTATTGAAAATGGATAATAATGTTATTATAACAGTCAATGAAAACTCGTAAAGAACGACTATAAATATATGTTTTTGTATTTCTACTTTTCGTATAATATTTTATATTTTTTTATTTAATAATTAGGCCCCCACTCATTAAATTTCTTAGATCCGCCCTTGCTAGTACGTGTATTCTAGTGAGGCATGTGTTGACATACGTGAAGTGTCTGTAGCGTGTTTAAGGCCAATGTCTATAAGGTCGGCAGTAGATTTGGTGAACGATAGATAGGAGTGTAAAGCCAAGGTGGCGTCCCTTGATACGTGAGTAAGACCAAAATGTACTAGAGTGTGCCTCCGTGCACAGGATAACTTGAAAGGGGTGTTGTAACGTGTGTGTGCGAGCTATGACATTTTCATTGTGCAATTGAGTATTTATAGCCGATGGTTGGACATGAGCACGTAAATGTGTTGGTGTCACTTATTATTTACTTAATTCTTTTCGTGAGTGCGCGAAGTGACGACTTGCACCGCCGTCAAATCATACTTGTATGGATTAGCGAAGGTTTAATAGGATGATTGAGGACGACTACTCGAGGAATCATGCCGCACTGGCGGGTGAAAATTTGGTCTTCAGAGCCGGCTCGGTGACAATTAGAGATTGCTGTTATTTTTATTGGAAAAAATGTTTCTCAATTTTAAGAAAATTTCAATTTGTTCAATTTATCAGTTTCCCCGTAATTTACAATTGTACCCCCACTTGGAACTTGTTATATTCTGAACCCAACACCAAGTTCAGTTATTTTGTTGTTCTCATAAAACGCAGGGTTCGATCAAGGAAAGACCTAGACCGAGGGCTCTCCTGTTCTTGGTCGCCGTCCCTGCCTCATGGTTCAAACCTTTGTGCGCAGCTCTTCCCCTGGGTGTACCCTAACTGAGCCGGTTTAGCTAGCCTATTTGAATCCAATTCTCCTTCGGATACATTCGTCCTCCTTTCAGTTGGCAAAGATAAGCCAGTCACTTTTTTTTGATAGTGGGTTCTCGTACAAAAGCACTAACTGACTTCTCATCAGATAGTCATCTTCTAGGCCATCCAGTAAGTCAGCAAATTTCTTGGCAAGATAAAAAAAAATGACGACTTTACATGATGAAAAACTAGAGGTCGCAAAAGAATCCGGAGAAAAGGAAGACTGCGAACGCTTAGACGATGACGAAGAAGAAGATGAAGAATTGTCCTTTTCGTCGGACTCAGAAATTGGGGAGGCTTTGGATTATTTGGATTCGAGGGATGACGCTGACGGCGGTGTGGTGGATAGCTCGTTCACCTTGCTGCACACAAGGCGGCCCAATGCTCATGGTGGGCTCCACTCCAGGCCCAACAACTCTTCTCTTCAGCCGATATCAAATAAGTCTCAGAAAATTTCCAGTCACTTCCGGGCGTCTCCCTTGGAGGTATTTAGTTAGCGGGTTAATTTGATTTGATTTTTTTTTTATTCCTGGGTTTTGTTTGTGTGTATAAATTTAGGCGTTAGCGAGTTTGTTAAATAATTTTTGGCTGAGGACTGTTTGGGTTTTTAATTGGATTGAAAAAGGTTTAATCTTTGTTTTTATTTAGAGTGGAGGATGTGAGTGCGTGTGAGCTCAGAGCAGCATCTCTTACATAAATTTTTGCTGTTCTGTTGGATATTAGGTATTTTTCAGGCTGTTTGTCTGTTTTTATGTTTGTTTTTTATGTGATTTTAGTTGTAAGAAGCCTGCTTACATGTGCAGGAGTGGGAAGGGAGATTCAATGTTGGGATGTCGAATTCTGTTACAACTGCCATTCGTGATAGTGTTCGTGATATGGCCATTGGCAAGACTAAAACAACTGAGAAGGCAGATCGGGCAACGGTTGAGCAGGTATATTGTGGGTTCTTTATTTATTACTGCAACAATTTTGTGTAACTAGCACACTTGTTTCTTGCTGGCCAATTTCATGTTTCTGGTTTGCTGATTAAGATATGCAACTTTATATGCCATGGAAATTTTGACTTCCACAGAATCATTCTTCACTGTATAAAGTGCAGTTCCTAATAAAGCTCTGTTCTTTCTTTCAGGCAATCGACCCTAGAACCCGTATGGTTTTATTCAAAATGCTGAATCGGGGTGTGTTTAATGATATCAATGGCTGCATATCAACTGGGAAAGAAGTATATTTTCTCCTCATGCATTTTCCTTTCATCTGCTCGTTCATTTTTTAATAAATATAACTTAAAACTGAATATCCTAGCCCTTTATATGTAGTCTGCCTGAAGTTCTAAAGCTATTTTTAATCCTGTTTAATTTAATTACGAAGGCAATCCCTTTTGTGTTAATTTTCTCCTTCCAACAGGCTAATGTCTACCATGCTACTAAATCTGATGGTCAGGAACTGGCAATCAAGGTTTACAAAACATCCGTTCTTGTATTCAAGTACGTGTAACTAGCTTTTAATTTTTACCCATCCATTCATAGTTTCATGTATCTTGTATACTAGCTTATTGGCTTGAGTGAGTACCAGGAGGGTTCTCTCTCCTCTCTCTCTCTCTCATCATTTGTGTTCTTTATTCAACACACAAAATAAAATCTTACATTATTTTTGGAGGTTAGAATAGTGATTGTCTGCGAAGAATCTGTTCCAATTTCATCATAATGAGTTTTGCCATGAAATTTTTACTGTCTCGTTTTTCCAGCCATCAATGGAGAAGATAATATCTATTTGTAGCTATTCTGCATGGCTGTTTGCCTATACGTTTTATGTTATTGAAATTTTAAGAGCGGCCTTATTATTTGAATAAGAACAGAGTAGTAATATTTATCAACGCATGACCCTTTTGCTTATGCATTAAAAGTGGAACTTGGAATTATGGATTGTGACGTTTTCCATCCCAAACCAACAGGGATAGAGACCGTTATGTGCAAGGTGACTACAGGTTCAGATATGGGTATTGCAAGCACAACCCCCGAAAAATGGTTAAGACTTGGGCTGAGAAAGAAATGAGGAATCTTATGAGGTAATCATATCTCATAACCCCTTGATTACTTTCTAATGCAAATATTCAAAGTTCTATTTTTGTGAATCCGTGCATAGACCCAAGCTTACATATTGTACAACCTTTGTGAAGGCTGAGAGCAGCAGGAATTAGGTGTCCAGCTCCACTACTTTTGAGGCTTCATGTTCTGGTCATGGAATTTATAGGTACTTCTGTTATATTCATTCAATAGTCATGGTATATATGTTAAGTTGATTTAAGTTTTTCCCTTAGATGATTATAATGATGGTTAGAAGCAAAATTTCTTTTTTCAACAAAGAAAAGTAGGTTATGTTAATGTCGCATCACTACCGTATGATGCCAGTTTTAGTTATATGTTGAAAAAACAAAGGGGAAAAAAAAAAAAGATCGTCCCGAAAGTTGATTTATATCTGCTTCACAGGCAAGGCAGGTTGGGCAGCACCTCGGCTGAAAGACGCTGATTTGTCTCATGATAAGTTACGTGAAGGTTATGTTGAGGTAAATTTTGCATTTCAGATTAATTTATCTTGTCAGCTTTACACCGGAACTACTTTGTTCTCTCAATAGAAGAGGCAGATGAAAATTTGCTAGTGCTCTAAATATAGAATAAAAAGAGTCATTTCATGTCTTACTAAAACTCTAATGGAAAAAGCTGAAGCTGCTCTTTATTCTCTCTATGCCAGATGATTATAGCAATGCGGACATTATATCAGAAGTGCAAACTGGTGCACGGAGATCTCAGTGAATACAACATACTTTACTATGAGGTCAGCTTTCCTTTTTTTTTTTTTTTTCCCACCCTTTTGTCCTTTCTAGTTTTAAATTCTGACATTCGGACCACAGAATAGTGATATTTTTAAGTGGTTTTGCAGGGTCACTTGTATATAATTGATGTTTCACAATCAGTTGATCTTGACCATCCTCATGCCCTTGATTTCCTTCGAGAGGATTGTATACACGTTTCAGTAAGTATTTTTTGTGCCTATCTATTGTATAACCTTTTATTTTGGCATATATTTTGAAGGAGTTTATGTCAATAAAGCGACTTAGGTTTTGTCTTCATTTTCATGCAGGATTTTTTCAAGAAAAACGGAGTAGCTGTAATGACAATACGTGAATTATTTGATTTTATTGTGGATCCTACCATTCAAGATGATTCGGTGGACAGTTATCTGGAAGAGGTATGAAAAAAGCCGCATGGAATTTGTCCAAGCTTTACATATTATCTGATTTTTCATCATATTTCAGTTGAAAATCGGTGTAATCATTCTATGAATTTTTTCACAGGTGCAACAAAAAATCTTGGCTAGAGGTGACACGATATCCGTTGAGGAGGAAATCGCAGATTCTGTTTTTGTGCAGGTATGTAAGCAGCAATCATTAAATTTAAACTAAGGGTTTGTTTGAAAGGAACTTGGTTCAAATAAGAACCATTTCTTAAAATAAGAACATCAGGCCAAATTCTAGTCATTGAAAAGACATGTAATTGACCGTTCTGCATATCTAAATGTGCATTAAAACTTCGGTCATTAATGGACCTATGTAAACATTGTGAATAGAGAAACATAATTTGAAAGTCCTTCTAAGTGTGCACTAATATACTTCTACATATGCGGTAACAAATATCTAAATGTGCAATAGTTTTTGATTTGTCAAATAGGTTTTCAAAATAATTTCAATTTGTACTGTTTAATATAAAAAATTTGCATATCAAAATTGTATGAGTTTTGTTCCTTAGGTTGTAAGGAATAATATATTTATACTAAATGGTATATGAAGGTTACTGAAACATATAAAAAATTATATTGTAAAACTTTTTTCTTCAATTTATTGATTCCAAAATCAATATTATCTTTTTTTCTCATTAAGTGATTGTTTTTTTTAAATAAACTAATTGATTTTAATGGCATAGTCAAACCCCTTAAAATCGTATAAACAATTGTTATAATAGTAAATTGACTATCTTTTTGAGCTAATTAATTGATCAAGATCCTCAAAATTACAAAAGTTACAGTATTCATCACATTTTATGCAATCAATATAGTTGTTCATATGCAGCAATGATCAAAATTTCAAAATATAATACCATTATCTAACTTATAATTTTAATATTATATGCATACATGTAATTGATAATACTTTATTTACATCTATGCATGTAAACAAGATCGAATGCTAGTATTATGTAATTTTATTATAAAATAATCGTGTTATTTGACAAATATGGTGTTATTTTAATGGGAGTGAGAATTTAATGGAGGACAAAGAAAATGAAGAACAAGTGTTTAATTTTAGAATCATTGGATTATTGTTCATTGATTGATGCACATTTACATGTTGGATGATGCATAAGTTAGCGAGTTGAAGACAATCATTCATTTCTCTAATCAATTTACATCCATTAAGTTTAAACCAATGGTTGGTTGTGAATAATTTACAAGTTCTCGTTTTAAGAATGGTTCCCATTGGAACCACTCCTCATTGAAAGAAAATCTCTGATGTTTGAGCTAGTTGCCAAAAGGAGAGAAAATTTGAGGTTTGCGAAACTGAATTTTATGAAAATCCTTGATGGGATGCATGTTTTGATTTAGTTTGGATTTTTTTTTGAATTTTTTTGTTTGGTATGGTTAATTTTGAAAAAAGTTGTATGTTTAGTTGTTAGTGGAATTTTGAGTTTCTATTAAAATAATATTTAAAATAAAATAATTAAAGTTGATTTGATGTAAAAGTAGGAAAGTGATGATGTGAAATAATGGTTAGTTAAAATTATGTGAGTGGATGAATAATGAATTAAAAGTGATGTAATGTGTAAGAATGATTGATCACTATTATTTAATAATATTGAAGATAGTGAAGTTGAGTTAAGGTTGAGTTAGATTTGAGTTATAAAAATTGATTGGATAAAAATGATTGGATATTTTTGAATAAAATTGTATCCAAGCGCATGCACTGAGGTTTTACTTTTGTTACCCTTCAACGTAAAACTATACTACCTCCTATTCTTTTGAAATGTCATTTTGGCTTTATCAACTATTAACCAAAATAAATGTCGTTTTGGATCTTTTGTACATATTTTTTCATTATTACCCTCATTTAGTTAATAAATACACTATGTCTTTTCACATTCTCTTCATCTTTTTTTAAAAACATCCATCTCTATCTTTATTAAACGAGGGTTATTATTGGCAAAAAAAAATTATTCATAAAGTGTGCAACTTCCCAAAACGACACTTGTTATGAATAGGAGGGAGTATAAAAAATGTCATTATGAAGAGTAAATCGAATTCCGAGGGATATTTATTTATTCAAAATCGAATTCCGAGGGATATTTATTTATTCAAATTTATTAAGTACTTTTGCTTCTCTCTCTACAGACCTTCATCCCGAAAACTCTGGACCACGTGAAGAATGCCGAGGAAGACGTGCAGCGAATAATAAGCGGTAAAGACACAGAGGACATGTACTATCAAACTATTACCGGTCTCAAGAAGGCCCTCTCCATCTCCAAATCATCCCAACCTGAAAAGGGGCCGACTCAAGAAAATACCTCTGAAAACGCAAAATCACAGGACTTGCCAGGTGGCGAGTCAGAAACTGAGTCCGAGGGAAGTGATGTGGAAATGAGTGATTCGGACGAGGGCTCGTCATCTGAAAGTGAGAAACAAACACCGGCAGAGAAAAAAGCGGCTAGAAAAGAGAACAAGAAGAAGGTGAAAGAGGAAAAGAGGGAGGCCCGGAAAAACAAAGTCCCCAAGGCCGTGAAAAAAAAGAAGAAGAAGCTGGCAAAAGCCAAGAAGTACCGATNATCGATCTTGATTAACAGGTGTGTTTTTGTAATTTTAAACGTATATTTACTGTTTCTGCACAGTAAAACGTATTCTCGAAATACGTTTTCTTTTTTTTTAAAAAAAAAAAAACAAAAACACAACGGTGTGGCAATGATGATAAGAACTTCTAATCTCAGCTCTATGAGACCCTTATCTTTGTGAGAGGTTCAGCGAAAATAACGATTTCTCATGTATATCTGAGCTTCACCACTGATTTATTTTATTTATTTATTTATTTTTCAGTTTCCAGAAGGCAAAGGCTATAGAAAATTCAAGTTATGCTTATGGAAATTAACTCCAACATCCGAACAAATCATTTTTATGCACGCACAAACACACACAAAATTACAAAAGACATCACAGCAGAAAAAACATACACAACCCTTCACTTAGGTAATTGTTAAATCTTCTTGGCTAAAAATTCCAAAAATGATGAATGAAAAGGGAAAAAAATAACCCTTTTACACCATAAAAAAGTCTTAATACATACATAGAGACCCAGAAGTCGAGAACCACAAGAGAAGTCATTTCTTTAGTCTACTATACAGATTTACTGCTTTTGGACTGAAACAATTGCCAGCAGCCAGATAGAATGCCTTAATTTTCCCTGCATTTTAGAATCAAATAACAAACTTTTATCAACCGCAGATTGTAATATCTAAAACCAAGATTTTTAGCGTAATACTTTTTGTGGTACATCATATGCAGAGAATCTTATAATGGCTAAACCAAGATTTTCAGCGTACTATTTGTTGTGGCACATCATATGCAGAGAATCTTATAATGTTGAGCCACCCAGGGGAAAAAAGAACAAGAAGTTCAATAGATTATCACAATAAATGGCGTAAATTTTGCTAAAATATTGCTGTTCATCTTTGTGTCTACAAAATGCCAACTTTTGTCCATTTCCTCAAAAGCCACCATGAAGTGAAAACTTCAGTAAAGAAAGTGAAAAAAATGGTAATTTTGCAAAAACATATGTTAGCAGTATAAACTCTAAACAGACTTTTAGGGGGTGTATACAATTTCAACTTTTTAAGACTTTCAGAATTCTGGTGTATTCAACCAGAACTTTTAGAGACTTCTAAAAAGTTTACATGTATTCAATTGAGACTTTTAAAAAGTCCTTAAAAGTCTCAGGGTATTCAATTAAAACTTTCTGAGAGTCTCTATAAGTCACCATGTATTCAAAATATGAAGACTTTGTGAGACTTTTTAAATTGTGAGACTTTTAGAGACATTTCTAACAAAATTAAAAAGAGAAAGTCCCAACAGAAATCTCATCAATATTGATGAGATTTTGCTGGACTTGTGTGACTCTCTTCACGTTCTCTTTCTTTTTTCTTTCTAACACGACTCTGTATCTCATATCACTTTCATGCTTTATTATTTTACTCATTTATTTTGATACCTTGTATAATTTTTATTTTTATTACGTATATTTAACGTAATCTTTGTTTTATACATTTTTTATTATGGTTATTTTATGTATATGTAATATTTTTTATTATGGTTATTTTATGTATATGTATACCTTTATCCTTTCATTTTGTTATCTTGTGAATTTGATTTTTCAAAAGTTAAATGCTTCCATAGTTTGCACTCGCAAATAATTTATTTGTTCTCTTTTTTTATTTGTCAATGTTTATTTTTTAATATTAATAAAGTTATTTTATTTTCTAATAGCTTATTTGTTGATATTGAATTATTTTGAATATTATTGATAACTTTATAAAATACAATTATTGTTTTTCGACACTGTTTGTATCCTCCATAGTTAGACTCGTTGAAACTCGGATTGATTTGTTCGTTTAATAAATCTAAAATCATCAACAATTTGTTAGTGAATAACTCATTTCGCATAACAATGAGTTGATTCATAAATTTTTAGAGGATTAATATATAAAATATTTTTTTTTTCATTTATTCTTCTTGATATTAGTTATTATGTTACGTTTTTTGATGTTTCATTCAGATATAATGTTATAACTACAAGTATAAAAAAGTCTCAATAAGTTTTGAAAAGTCCATTATGAAAGTCTTAAAAAGTCACGAATGAGAATTCTCAGAAAGTCTCAATAAGTTCACCAAAGTCATGAAAGTTTTACAAAGTCCATAAAAGTCACCAAATTTAAAAAGTTTTAAAAAGTTCTTAAGAATCTCAATTGAATACAACCCCCTTAGTCTTTGACCAGTTAAACAGTCTAAATTCTAGACAGACATATTAGTCGTGATAGTACAAATTCACAACTGAAACGTATGTATTTTGCGAGAGTGCGCTCAACGTTGTTAGAACACTAGTAAACAATTAAAATAGCGGAAGTAATAAACCGAAGATTTAAAAACTCTTTAAGGAAGCGTCCTACTTCCCCTCAGAGATCTTTCATTAATAAACCATTTGTGCACACTTATATAGTTTGGACTTACACGACTCGAACTCGCTTCTAGCCTAGCCACAACTACACACGATTCTATCAATTACATCTGCGGCCACGTCCCGTGGACTTTTTAACCAACACTTAATCCCTAAGTGTTAAACACGACAATGTATGAATTAAAAAACAAAGAAAAGAAAACAAAACGACTTCAGTTCTTCGATATGTAAGAACACCGAAAATTGAACCATAAACTAAAAACAAAAGGAAGACTTGAAGCTCGAATGTTGCGTGAATAATGAATGCGTCAACGCCTTAATTTGATCTTCAAGTAGGGTATTTATACAACTCCCTTAGGCATGGAGTCTTCTCCAAATTCCTTCCTGATTCTGCGATCTCCATGATCTTCTTGCCTAAAATAGGATTGAAACTTGGAAAGTAAATCTTCTTTGATTTCCTCTAGATCTTCACATGCGTTTTTCCTCCGTTGACCATGCACAAAGATTACCTACAAAATAATACCATAATAAGATCATGCAATCGAGGTTATACAGGTCTTGAGATGGGGAAATCGAGGTTATGGTATTATAGTGTCGTCTGTGCCAAAGGAAAGCAATGCATTTTACTCTCTCAGGGATCCTTCTGAGGTATTCCCAACCTTCTAATATATTTCATTCGGAATATGTTAATTACGCATTGAAACCTCACGAGCATTGATTTACTTGCAGGTGATGGATTTCCTCAAGACATTGGTGATATGGCAGAAGAAAAGTGGGCTGTACGGATCTAGGAATTTCTTTCAGGGGGGTCCGATTTTAAATGTTAAATAATGAACTTGTAAATTAAGTCAAAACACTCATTTCATATATAAATATATTTATTATAAATATAAATATTGAAATGTGCATCATCAAGTTTTTACAAACTTAGAATCTATTTCACCCTCAAACTTAAAAAAGAAAAAATGAAATTTCATGTATTTATAATTTAAGTTCAACAATTATAATTTATGAAAAAAAAATAAGTGTTTTTGGTTAAAAAAAATGATATAAATTGAACTTTTGTAGCATATTGCATAGCATTTTTGTTGACGAAAGCTTATCAAACGAACATTTTTTTAAGAAATACAATGAAGTTAAAAATACGTAATTACACAAAACAAAACAAAAAATCAACATGAAAAAATATAACTATCAAATTAAATACTCGTTTTTATAATTCACTAAATCTATTTACAATTAAGAGACCAAAAAAGTAAAACATTATAAACATTTTCAAAAATTTATCTAGAAATGTAAAATATAAGGATTGATAGTACATTTTTCAATAAATAAATAATACTCTTAATTTAAATTAAAATAGCATAGAAAATATAATTTTAATTATTAATATGATGTACATATTTTTTACATATCTATACATATTGTATAATTTTTTCTTTATATATATAAATATAGATATTGATAATATATAATACATATATAAATATAATATAAATATATATATATATATATATATTGATTTTTAAAAAAAATTGAGGGGAGTCCAGGGCCCCCCCGGGCCCCATGTAGCTCCGTCCTTGGCTGTAGGGAAAGAAGTGCGCGTTTGGTGATACATATAGTAATAGGAAATATAAATATATATATAAAATTTTTCCTCCTTTAGCTTTTGATCAGATTTTCGGGGATTTGGGAGCTGAGGTGCCTAATCGAGAGTTTCTTCGTGCAATAACTACCTTTCAGTTTTGTTGGGAGATATCGTAAAAATCTTCTTCGTCTCTCTCTCACTTACTTCTATCAAGGATGCTCGGAGCCCTTAGTTTTTATTTTTCTTTTTCTTTTTCCCCTGGTTTTCGCCATTGTCGGTTGGTTCTTGTTTTCAAGGCCTCCCTAAGGGTGGCTATAAGAGTTCATTGGTCCTTTGTCATCTGTTGAAGTTTGTTTTTCTTTTGAACATTTGAACTTTGTCTTGTATCTTTGTACTGCAAGAATCTCATGTTTGTGTTGGTATGTTCTTACCATCTTCACACACTTATTTTTTTCTTTTCTTTTCTTTTGTAATGTTTATAAATTTTGTTGTTATTTTCTCTTTAATGATAGGTTGGATTGTGAATTGAAGCTATGAGGATATCAGTTGACATAGTACTATTTATAACATAAATCAAACTAGACTTTTGGTTCTCTCATTTGGTTGAAATAGTCAATGTTTGTTCAATTGTAAAAACAAACCCAGCAAATGAAAATGATCCCAGCAAATGCATCTTCCCCAACTTCATCAAATTATTATATACATTGATACCTAGGATTAAAAATGTTTTAATGAGTATGATAATATAGCCATGCTTTTGTGAAAAGTAATTGTTCACAACTATATTATATATTTGTTTTTCTATATCATTTTTTGGTAGGACTGGAAATATGACGAACAAAATTGATTAATAAGTACATTTGAGGATTCTTTATTAGATTTTCCATTTCACTAATTAAAATTGCAATAAATGCAATTTAGTCCCCGAACTTTGGGAATAAAAGCCGATAGCTGCGTTCCTCCATTTTAATTAGGCTACGTGTTTTTTCTTTTGTTTTTTTTTTTAATTGTTTTCCTTGTCACGTTGACGATTTGTCATATCATGTCAAAGAAAAACGGACCAAAGTTCATCACGTGCATGTCATGTGACAGATCTGACAATAATGTTTTCGTGGCCGAAATGACTGGCGTTGAATTTTTTAATTGTAAGGCTAAATAACACAACGATCAGAACGCTAGGACTAAAAACGCTACAGGGTCCAAGAAGCACGACCAAAAATGCATTTTTGTATATTTTGTAATATGCATGGTTTAGAAAACTTGACTGGACCGGCCAGTTTGATCGGTTCAACAGGGAAACGCCCTTCTAAATGACCCGGTTGAAGGAAGTAAATTGCTCAATTCCAAAACTGATGGAGAACCGCATGAATCGGTCAAAACTCGGGAGAACCGGTAAATCGTTCCCTGTTTTGGAGGGTCTATACTCGCAATTGTCCCGAAGAATTACAAATTGACCGGCCAATACAGAGTTGAGAACCAAAAAAAGCAAGGACGGATCCAAAAATTAAGAGAAGGTTGGGCTAGAATTTTAAAGACACATTTTCATAAAAATCATATAATATTTTTCTTCAAATATTTACTGAAGTTATGCTCGACGAGCTTTTACAAAAAAAATTCATTATGCTCATTTTGCACCGTATTTGATGTTCTTTCACTAGTTTGACGTCGATCAAATTTTTTAAAGAACGATGATGTCAATGGTTTTTTTTCTTTCTCGGCCGAAAGTTAGTGATACATGTGAATTTTTAGAAATTCCACAATACAACTAAATAGATTTTTCATATGGCATAGTCATTACCAAAATGAAATGCTACACATCATAAACTTATATCCAATATTGATATACAACAAGCACACTAGAGGATAAATTTTTTTAAAAACACATACACATACACACACACACACAATTACTGCTTCATACACAATCAACAAAATAAGAATTGCAACCAAATGATCCTAGAAATTACTATTAAAACCATAAATAGCTCAACTAAAATGAGAAGATAGATAAAGACAATTAGACAAATGAAATAAATATCTAATAGGGGGTTCAAAAATACAATTTACTACTCAAGAAGAAATTAAATCGTCTTCTTGAAAGTAGTCACTTTCTTGTTGAATATATTTTTTTTTTGGCTCTTCTAAATTCAATGTTCTGGTGTTCAGAGGAGGGGCATGACCATGACTAATTTATTTGATTAGACTTTGGTGTATAGTGGTGTTTTGTGAGTTAATGCCTAGTGAAAATAGTTGATCAACAATATATAATATTTTATTAGGGTAGTGTTTGTAGTATTTGGACTTAATAGATAAGTGATTTATTTTGATGGATTAATAAGTTGATTTATTGGACTGGGCTAGAAATACAATATTTTTTTTTTCAAACTAATAGTTGCTAAAAAAACGGGAACCGGACCTAGTACCGGTCCGGTTTGAGTATTTAAACCGCTGGGAACAAGAACCGGTTTCGAACCGTTCGAACCGGTTCAAAACCGGTAAAACCGGTGAACCGGTACCGGTTCGACTGGTCGAACCGGTTCTGAAATTTGAAAAAAAAAATCTTAATGAAATAAAAAAAAAAAATCAAACAAAAGGAAAAGAGTGAGAGAGTATTTTGATGTTTGATGAATTGTAATGTTAGATTGGATATATTTGATGTTTGATGACTTTGTAGTTTGTATTTGTAATTTGGATTACCTTGCTTTAGATATTGAATTATTAATCTATTGTTTTAGTGAACTTAATTTAGTATTGCTTATGGTAAACTATACTTAAAATATTGATTTATCAGCTCTTATTTAGAAAAATATCATTATATGCTATAAAATTAATGATAAAAAGTATATATATATATATATATATAATTATATATTATACATATAAAATAAATAAATAAATTGTATATTAGTTAAACCGGTTCGACCACTGGTCCGACCAGTGAACCATTGAACCAGTAGCTTCACCGGTTCGATGACCGGTTCGGTTTTGATAACATTGTGAAATATATTTGTCTAACCCTAATTCCATCTTTATATATTCCACACGTATTGGATTTTGGGGGAGTGTGTATGGGCTTTCTTCTCATTTACACATCACATGTGGATTGGGTTTAGGATAGAGTTGTATGGGCTTATTATTTATAGGTTTTAATAAGTTCTTTTGTATTATCACATAAGTTGAAGACAAAGAGTGATGTGTTATTTCTTATGTTTGGTAAATTTTTAGATCTCCTACGTAATTTTCAATTATTTGCAACTCTATTATAAGTATAATTAATTGTATCTTTACTTAAAAATAAGATTTATCAAAATTAATGCCTAACATAATTTACCATATCATTCCAACCTTCTCCCGTTGTTTTTCTCTTGATTTGCACCAGTTACTAAAAAAATGCTTGATTAAGAGAGAGAAATAAAAACATGCATAAATAATTGACTCCCTTAATTTATGCAGCTTATGCATTTTTAAAAGACAGAAATGAAAACATGCATTGTAATTCACGCAGTTGTCAAGTGTTTTGAATAAGCAGTATATATTACATTTATAATTAGTATATATTTAATATATGTTAGGGTTGCACACGAGTCGAGCGGCTCGTGCGCTCGAGTCAAAGCTCGGCTCGAGCTCATATTTTACATTGCCGAGCGGCTCGAGATATATAGTAAACTACTAAAATACCCCTTATGTATATGTATCATAATATTAATATATGTATTTAATGGTAATTTTATAAAGCTGCTTAAAAATTTTTGAATGGAACTCGAGCCGAGCTCGAGCATTTTGAATTCGAGTCGAGCTGGAGCTATTGTTTTTATTATCGAGTCGAGCTCGAACCTCAAAAATCGAGCACGAGCAGCTAAAAAAACAAAAAATCAATCCTGCATGATAAGGCCAATGCTCGACTCGGCTCGGCTCGGCTCGTTTGCAGCCCTAATATATGTTGCGATAATCAGCTGACTGTATATGTAGTGTTTACTGGACTGAAATATTTAGTTTCGTAATTTTTTTCTTCTAGTCGTTTCTTTAGTTGTGTTTTACTGACGGTATATGTATTGCTTTTTTTTTTTTCATAAAAGTTGCAGCTACAACAAACTATATGTTGCATTTATAGTGAGTAAAACTTTTCAGCTCTCAAGTGTATTGAATTGGCAGTGTATATTACGTTTATAGTTAGTATATATTGAGTATATATATAGAGATTGTGCTGACGGGAACATCTNTTCTTATTTTTTTGTTTCAACCTCTGCTCGTCAACGTCGTCTACGCTCATATCTTCTTCAACTTCGTCACTCCCAGTTGGATTGTCGTCTTCAGCGATAAAATCAGAGTCCTCTGTGGCGTCTTCTTCGGACAATTTAGAGTTATTTAATTTTGGCGGTCTCCGGGTCTTATTTTGTTGAATTTTGTTTTGGTCAGACTGAAAATCATTGACTTCACGGCGAATTTTACCCATATTCTTGTTGTAACCCCCTAGCTTCAATTTCTTCTCGAAAATTATTATTATTTTTTCTAATCATGTTTCCAACGCTTTTCCCTTGGAGATGTCGGAGGTGTGAACTCGGCCACACTTGTAGAGTCCCGTCGACGCCGCTTGATGAGTTTAAACCAACCTCCGGCTCCGGCGGACGAGTCGGCGGCGGAAGAAGAAGAAAGAAGAAGAAATGGACGAAGGAGAGAGTAGTGAAAAGAAGAAGAAGAAAAAATAAAAGAAATAAATAGAGAGGGATGAGATATAAGAGAAAGAGAGTTAATGGAATCCTATAACAACTCAAAATCAATTTTAAACATATTTTCAACATTATAAATAATTTATAGTCAAAGGCATCATATGTATAAATTATTGTATCCATTAATTTAGACATTTGTAAGGTTTAGATGATTTTAGAATTTAAGTAATCATGTTCTTATATAAAAATGTATTACGTAAAATAATATATAATATTTAAAAATATCAATAAATTAAATACCAGTCCACATAATATATGATATCTAAAAATACTAATATGTGCTTTGGTTTAAAGTATAAAGAGTACATCATACATGTAGGTCCCTATATTTAAGAATCTTACATTCATATTTACAATTTTCCATTGTTGGTGGTCACGTGCTGAAAATTATTCAATTCTTAGAAGTGATTGTTTATGAAATAATTTGTTCAAAATAAATTATTTTAATTAACCATAATTAATTTTAAAAAAGATGGTATAATTAGTTGTTAGTGAGATTTTAAGAATGTATTATAATAATATTTAAAATAAAATGATTAAAATTGTTTTGATGTAAAAGTATGAGATAAATGATTTAAAATTATTGAACAGTGGATTGAAGTTGATGTGATGTGTAAGAATAATTAGTTTGTATTATTTAATTATATGAATAATATTAAAGATAATGAGATTGAGTTAAAGTTGAGTTAAATTTTGAATATAAAATAAATGAGAATGAAATAATTCATAAACAAATTATTTTGGCTTAATTGTTTTGGCTACGCCTGCCAAAAAGGGGATCGGAGATAATTGAGATACAACTCTTTCTCAATGCACCATATCGTGCTTAATATTTAATTAAATGCCATTTTCATTAAGTGAAAGGGTGTGAATGATTACTCATGAATATCATTAATCTTCACATGCAATCCTATGTGGGAAAACATGAATTAGCAAATTAGAGGAAATTTTTGTACCTCTTCCTTTTATTTTATTTATGACAACCAAGCTCCTTGTAGTTTTCCATTTTGATTGACATGTAAGTTTGTAGCATTATATTATGTGATTAGTCCACATAAGACATAGCCGAATATTCATATGGGACGCTCTTCAACTCGATATCCCATGTGATTTGCAGTATCTCATCACTTTGGAAATATTTAATATATTTCAAGTGACGGTATAATTAATCTCTCGCCAATATGCAGCAACACGACACAAAACACAATAAACCCTGCCTATTACTAAGTTTTGATGTGCTGTCAATTTGAAAATAAAGAAAACAAGTAAGTGAATAAAAATATTTTGACTGTTTTTTGTAAAATGGGATTTATTTACCGTTTAAACATTTATTAGCATTTCTTTTTTATGCTCAACGACCTTGATAGAGATTTAACAATGCGGGCATACACAGGGAAATTTATATATAAAAAACAAAAAAAACACAAGTGGACACAAAAAAAAGTAAAAAAAAAAAAATTTGGACCAAAATCAAAAACTCGTATTCTGAAAATACGTTTTCTTTACAAATTGTCATTGAAAAACGTATTCTCAGAATACGGGTTTCAATGAAAAACGTATTATGCAAATACGTTTTTCAATAAAAATTATAAAAAAAACGTATTCTCAAAATACGTGCTTTTTATTTATTTCCACAACTTTTTTTTTTTGTTTTGTTCTTGTCCACTTCATTTTTTCTTATTTTTTTTAAGTAAAAAAACCGGCATACACATGCTTTTATTGAAATTATATAAATTTAAAAATAAACAAATATGATATTTCACAGTTTAACTTAATAAATATAATACATAACTCAATAATTGGCCACAGATAAAATTAATGAGCATAGATCAAACATCAGTACTATAAAAAATAAACTATGTACTAGTATTAGAGAAACTCCACAATGCCAAATGACCTGCTTGTTAAGGAATATATATATATATTCAAACTCCCAGACCATCTATCTAATATCTATACTTATATTAAAGGGAGTTTTATTTACCAAATTTAGTAGCTAGAAAAGTCAACAGCATTTATTGTCATTACTATTTCTATATTTTATAATTTTATTTAATATTTATTTTTCTGTTACGATTTTTAAAAACAGATATGGTCAAATTCTCTCATCATTAATTATTTTTCATTAATTACAATTTATTTATTTATTATTTTCTTAGCAAAAACGGACTAACATTAATTGATTTCGTTAAAATGTGGAAGTTGTTACTTTATTTTTGTACAGAAAATCGGACTTCATTATAGAAATTTGTTCAATTACACAATGAATTTGCTATGATATAATTACTTTTTATAGGAACTTTTTTTTTTAACAGAAAAATATGACATTTCAATAAGATTTTCGATTTTCTAAGACTGATTGTTGTCATGCTATGAAATTGAACATTCCAATATATCTTTAACAAAATATACACGTGGTGTATACATCAGTTAATAGAAATATAGAATCCTCATATTTATATATATATATATGTAATTTTTCTATTACCAAATTTAATTGATAGTCGTTGTGTTATGGGTTGTGATATTTAGATTGGTTGGTGTCGCAAAAATTCTAATCTATATATATAATAAGAATAATCATTACAATGCAAATTAGAAAAATATTGATATTAGAAGAGATTGAGTTCATGGCTTTTCTTAAATCAAAGTTGTTTAATTAGTATACAAATTTAAATTCTAAAAAAATAAATGTGTGTATTTTGTACATTATTTATACACTATTTAATTTTAAATTTATTTACATGTTTTAAATTGATTACTTATATAAATAATACCAACGTGCTTTAAATATATTTCATTACATAAAATAAAAAGAACAAGAAGACGTGCAACTTCTATAACTTTATAAATAATAATGACATTATATGGCAACAGAGTTTAATAATTAACTATTATATAGTGAATAAGAATAAGTAAAATTGTTATTTTCTCTTATATCAAGGAATAAATATATATAATAAAATTAAATTTATATTAGTATAAATGTGTTAGTGAGATAATATATTAATTATTTTACAAGTTAGCCCTAACATGCTCACGTTTAATGTTCTGACTAATAAAACAATGCTGATTAAAGATGTGAAAAATAGATTACAACCCTATTGTTGTAGACTTAACGGTGATTAAAAGAGGTGGAAAATGGATGATAACCCTTTTCAAACTTAAACGAAACTTAACGATGATTAAAATAGGTGAAAAATGGATAATAACCCTTCTCAGACTTAAACGGACATAGCCTGTAAAAATAATTCATTTAATATCTCTCCCGTGCATCGCACGGGATATGTACTAGTTTGAAATTCACCACTAATGGTTGAGTGGAATCCAACTCTTTTTATCTAAGATCTTGTGATTATTTCGTTATATACTAATACGAGTTTAGATCCTGCACAAGATTATAATATATATATCATATTTATAAATATCTAATAAATATCATTAACATAAAATTATGTTGACCTGTGACAATGATGCGGAACAATTAATAAAATGAAATCAAGATTGTGGGGGGATACTACTCAATAGTTAAATCAAGATTCCGCAAACCGATATTTAATTTTAACTAGTTGGATAGTGTTTTATTTTTTTTTAAAAAATAATATGATTTTATAAATATAACACATAATTACAATTAGAAGTCATCTAGTACTCAAATCTTGTAGAAGAGCATCTCAAATGAGAGTCTAAATACCATAACGCATCCGTGATAATATTTATTCCCAACAAGAGAATCTAACAATACAAAAACCATAGAGTAAAGCCTTTCCCTCAACCGAATATCGTGCCTAGCGAAACACGACGACGACATTCATGGCTGACCATCCAAAACGGACCGGACCAAAACCTGAATTTCAAATCTAGAAACTGCAACACACGCCTAATTGGAGCTGAAAACTCAAGAACCTGACCCCGCGCCTAAACGGCTAACCCCAACCCTTCAGCCAGAGGAAAGCGAGCAAACCCCCTACCATACCACGCCCGCTCCAAACCCAGCCCACACCACAGGTGTTTGTGTTTGTGTTTGTTTTGACATTTTATTCTCCAATATGGAAGGTAGAATTCTCCACTTGTGAAAGTTTAGTATTGTAGTATCTTAATCTTTTGGGTGTGTATTAGAGTAATTTTTTCTAGACTACCATCGTTTCGGCGTGTAGACATTTCTCTGGATTCAACTGTATAACTGCTTGAGTCGGTTATTACTAGTTGCTTTCAGGATTACAAACATGTGTTTAACTATAAAATTCATCATTCCAAAATAAATAAAAAAATGAAAAATAAAGCCCACCAACACAAAATAAATGCTTACAATCATTGGTGAGCAATGGGGAGTTTAAAAACAAATCTAAGTCCTTGTAACTCTCACACACAACTCAAATAAACTATAATTATATACATTATTATTGATCTACTTCAATATAATTGTTTTTTCAGTGGTTGCTGAATTGTACGCGATTGACTTATTTTAACCTAAATCGAATGAAGTACTAGGCTTCATTGTAGTTTTGTACTAATGTCTCAAAATTTATAGATGTCTAGTCATTAGATCTGCCTACAGTCAATCTATCGATCTTTCCCATCCAATTTTCTCTATAAAATGAACTTGCAACGTATGAGATAAATTTAACAAAGTCTCGAACACCTTTTTGATAGTTGTTGCAAATGTATATAATGCCCAAATCAACATAAAATGGCATAATAGTTATCGCAACGCGTATAATAATCTTGCGTATAAATTTTGAATGTGCTGAGCTTAAGTGGCAGACTCGCATGCTTTGAAATCTTATGTGTCAATTTTTTAAGTTTTGTTGTTTTACTTGGATGAATTTTAATTTATTTTCAATGCAAAGTAACTAAACTTGGAATATTCATAAATATAATGGATATTTATGGTTCTTTCAAGAGCATTAATTATGTTTAATATCATTTTTATTGTAGGCGCTATTTATAAGGTATAGTTTTTTTTTCAATCATTCTTTTTTCCTCATATTTTTTTTTAAAATTATAAAAAATTCACTAACTTAAATTATAAATATATTTAAAAGTTAATAAATATTTCATTTATTAACAATTTTTAATTTATAATATATTAAATTAATCATGTCTTGATGAGTTTCGATTTGACATCTATATTATATATATAAAATAATAAATAATTTTATTTATTTTTAATTAAAATTAAATTACCTATTATTATTAATTCAAAAAAATAGAATTATTTAAACTAACTTAATTCCAAAGTAGTTATCTAATATAAATTAAAAAAAAAATATAATATAAGTAAGTGACGGTGTCATTTTAAATATAAATAATAATATATTTTTAAAAAAATAAAAATTATTATTATTATTTAATTTAGATATAATATTCTTAACAAGATTCATTTGAAATATTGCAAAATCCCGAACTGTTTATGGGGCGGATATGATTGTAGAGAAATCCATAGAAACAACAAAAAGAAATCAATTGTACCAAGTCATTGGCCTCCTTCATTGTATCGGGAAAAAAAATCAATTGTAAAATATATAATAAATAAATAAATAAGAAAAGTAAAATCTGATCCCATTTTGTTGCCCATGTGTCCTCTGTTCAATGCCTGTCATTCCTATTTTCAAATTCAATCAACACACAGAAGCTACAATTATTTATTCACTAAAAATTACCAGCCAACCACTAATTTACAACTCACACACACAAAACACGCATTTATCCAATCATGTGAGTGTCTACATGTAAATATGTCTGCATACATTACGATCTGTATATTACCAACCATTACAGCTATATTGCCCAAAATTGAATTCAATTATTATTACACTAAACTCCCCAATTCTCCTCCGCCCACCACCAGGAATGGCGGTCACCTCCTCACGCCCGCCGCCGCACGATCCTGAAATCGCCGCCTCCTACGCCCCCATCCCCACCGAACCAGAGGCGGCGGAGCGGCCGCGGGTCACCAGGAAGCTCCTCCCCAGCATACTGGTCTCTTCCTTCTTTCTTCTCTCTCTTATTCTCCTGATCGTCAATCAAGGACGGAGAGGACCTCGAGCTGAACTCGGCGGCACATCCCCGGCGGCCTCCGTGGATTACGTCCCGCCGTCGAGGGGGCCGGCGCAGGGCGTGTCGGAGAAGGTTTTCCGGCGGGTCGGCGGCGGAGGAGGAGAAAATCAGAGCTTCGCGTGGACGAACGTTATGCTGACGTGGCAGAGGACGGCGTACCATTTTCAGCCTGAGAAGAATTGGATCAACGGTACATTTTGTGTGGATAATTAGCTGAAATGAATTAATTGCGAAAATTACCCTGAGATTTTTGCCAATTACGGAATAATCGTCTTTCATAATTGCGTATTATTCCAAAAAAAAGTGAATTATTTTTTCTGAGTTAGATTACAATTCAGGGTGGTTTTTGTAATTTATCCTAATTGAAATGTCAACATTTTTTAGCTTTTTTCACATCAAATTATTTCATTGGTCGAAATTTCTAGTAATTTATTTTTTTCTTAATATCCTTGTCAAATTATTTGACCATGTGACCTGAATCCGGCGGTCCCGGCGACGTTCAGATCCTAATGGTGAGTTACTCTAATTAAAGCTATTTTTTTTATAAAGTATGAAAAGGTTGTTTAATTAATTGCAAATTACATCTAGCATATGGTGAATTGCATTTTTTACTACTTTATATATATAAAAAAAAAGTAGAATCAAATAGGAAAACAACTAATAAATGTGGTAGGAAAACAATTCAGGGTGGTTTTTGTAATTTATTTTTTTTATATATATAAAAAAAAAAGTAGAATCAAAAGTAGAAACCATTGTTGGTGATTCTCTCTTCCTACTCTTGTAGCATTTTTTCGAGCATGTGCTCCCGATTCTGTAACAACTTCTGAGAAATAATATCTGCCGCTTAAAAAAAAAAAATCGGATATCCCAAAAGTGGAAGACTACCTTAGATAATCGTATTTTTTAAAAAATGTGTATGCTTTCACATAAATAAATAAGGCTTTCTTCATCCATAGGTAATCGTATTTTTGTATTTTCTTAAATATATATACTTTCACATACAATTAACATATTTGAAAAAATAATATCAATAAAAATATTGTTGGTGTATATATAGTTATATTTAAAAATATGACCGCCTAGTTATTAATACATGCTATATTAATAATCCTAACATAATTTTTAGGTACGGTTGACTAAATTACTATTTGATCTGCTAAGCACATGTTAATAAGAATATTAAAATGAAACACGTTAATGTATCACATCCCACATAAAATGTGTGGTGGGAAAGTGTGCTCCCTTTCCACAATTATAGCAAAACTGACAGAAAAGTAAGTTGTATCCAAATGCATAGCAATAATTGGTTCAATTAATATTGAGTGTGGTCCAATGAGATGGGCCAATATTTTTCTCGCCTAATTGTTGGAATTAAAGATAAGACACGTGCACTTGAGTTGTCAATTAGGCAGATGAGAAGTTAATTCAAAAATAAACTCAAAATCTTGTGAGAAACTACGTAGTCTTTTTTTTTTCTTTCTATTTGTATTATAAATTAAATATATAAACACCATTATTTATGAATTATCTATTTGTTTTCAAAATCAGACCGGACAGCCCGACCAGATGAATCGGGAACCGACTTAATAATGGGTTCGGTTTGCTTGGATAAAACGTTTGCTAGCGAACCGGTTAATACCAGTTGATTAGACTGATAGGTTTAATACGATATTTTAAACAAAATTTATTATATTTACATCATTTTTAATATAAATATAAAAATATATGTTTAAGTAGAATGCAACTTTATAAATTGTTCATCAAATGGTTTAAACCTTTGAAATTTTTTAGATATTTAACTAATAGAATATCATTTTATTCACATAAATATTAATAAAATAATATACACATATTTATAAATCATTAATCACGTTGTCAAAAAAGCATTTTTAGTATGATTATTTGGAGTTTGGACTACATTACATTTATCGTAATAAAATATATTTAATATCAAAATTTTTAAATTTCATCTTTAGACATGTCTAACAGTAACAGTTGCTGAAAGTTAAAATCTTTGTTTGTTTTATTTTTATTTTTCTTCTTTTATATGTTGTATATTAGGATTAATTTATAGCCGATTACTAATGTAATTGTGTTGCTTAATTTAATTTATGTCTATTGTGGACAGTGTGATTTAAATGCCAAATTTAACGAATTGTGATATAATTTAAATGTGCAGTAGTATACCTTAAAAATTATTATATTATACATATTTCTTAACTTGCTAGTTTATAGAAGTATCGAATTTGACTTGCACAAATGGGTTGTTAAATTTGACTAATCTAATTAATGTATAAAGTTTCACTTTCGGCATTACTACCCTATAATAAACCAAATGTAAATCAGTTTGCGTGTAAAAATTCGATGTTTGCCTTTGAAACTATAATAAAATAATATTCACGAAATTAACATCTTTGACCCGTACTAGTAACTTCTTTTGATTGTCACGATTATGTCAAAAATACTAGGCTCGTGAGACTCGTGATGCGTGAAGATAACGGCATTCATAATCCTGACGAATAAAAATATTTCTTGATAGTTAACTAAACCAATTTTCCTTTGAGTCGGTCATATACTTGTCGTTTATATTATTTATTAATTAACATTACTCTTACTGGTAACCCAACACAGGCCCTTTATACCATAAAGGTTGGTACCACTTGTTTTACCAATACAACCCGGACTCCGCCGTTTGGGGCAACATCACGTGGGGCCACGCAGTCTCACGTGACCTTGTCCGCTGGCTCCATCTCCCCTTATCACTAGTTCCCGACCAATGGTACGACATCAACGGCGTCTGGTCCGGGTCAGCCACAACCCTACCCGACGGCCGCATCGTCATGTTGTACACTGGGGACACAAAGGACACCGTCCAGGTACAATGCCTCGCCTACCCGTCTGACCTATCCGACCCGCTCCTCCTCAACTGGGTCAAGCACCCGTCCAACCCGGTCATCGTCCCCCCACCCGGAATCGGGCCCAAGGACTTCCGGGACCCCACCACCGCCTGGCTCAGCCCAAGAGGCGACAGGTGGCGGATCACAATTGGGTCAAAAGTCGACAAGACAGGTGTCTCTCTCGTATACGAGACCAAGGATTTCGTGGATTACGAATTGTTAGACGGGTACTTGAATGCGGTGCCCGGGACGGGAATGTGGGAGTGCATTGACTTTTATCCGGTCTCGTTGACCGAGTCAAACGGGCTGGACACGTCGGAAAACGGGCCGGGGGTGAAGCACGTGATGAAAGCTAGCCTGGATGATGAGAAGAATGATTACTACGCGATCGGGAGTTACGACCCGTTTAGGAATAAGTGGCGTGCGGATGATCCGGAAAAAGATGTGGGGATAGGGCTGAGGTACGATTACGGCAAGTATTACGCGTCTAAAACGTTTTATGATCAGAATAAGGAGAGGAGGATTTTGTGGGGATGGATTAGCGAGACTGATTCTGAGGAGCTTGATGTTTTGAAAGGCTGGTCTGGTGTTCAGGTTCGAGCTTTTTTACTTGAAAATAAGATAAATTTAATTATTTGCTTCATCTACAAGTATGAATTCTTTTTTTATATATATATATATATATATATATATANCTATTAAAATTCTGTTGCAGTCGATACCGAGGACAATCGTGCTGGACAAAAAGACAGGGAGCAATTTACTTCAGTGGCCGGTTGAAGAAGTCGAGAGCTTGAGATCAGACAGTGTGGAGTTTAATGATGTGAAGCTTGGTCCTGGATCAGTCACACTACTCAAAGTGGACTCTGCATCACAGGTTTTGGTTTTTTTCCTCTGTTTTTCTTGAGAAGTGGGAAAAAAAAATTATGTCTGTTTGATCAACTGCTTTTTCTGGGGTGTGGTGCAGCTGGATCTAGTTGCCTCGTTTGAAATCAACCATCAAGAGGCAGCTAAGGCTTTTGATGAAGCTGAGACGGGTTACGATTGCCCGACGAGTGGTGGGGCCGCCACAAGAGGAGTTTTGGGTCCGTTTGGGATTGTTGTCCTTGCTGACGAGGCGCTCTCTGAACTGACTCCAATCTATTTTTACATAGCTAAAGGGACTGATGGGAAGGTTGAGACTCATTTTTGTGCCGATGAGTTGAGGTAAGTTTCTTTGTTTTATATCTCTTGTTGTGTATATAATATATGATAAGAAGGAACAAATTGAAGTAATTGATGCCAAATTGAGAAATAGCAGTGAGTTGAAATAGATCATTTGTGAATGAAAAGGATCTTGTTTGTTATGTTTCAAACAAACCTATAAGTAATACAACTGCAGATCATCAAAAGCTGGCGATGTTGAGAAAATAGTTTACGGAAGCAAAGTCCCTGTGCTCCATGGCGAAAAACTATCTATCAGATCATTGGTAAGAATTCTTCTTTTTCTCTTTTCTTGAGATATTAAGTGTTGTTGACAAAAGGAATAAATGAATAAAAACAAAACAAAATAAATAAATTATCCAGGTGGATCATTCGATTATCGAGAGCTTTGCTCAAGGAGGGAGAACAGTAATCACATCAAGAGTATACCCAACCAAAGCCATTGATGGTGCTGCTCGTGTTTTCTTGTTCAATAACGCCACACGAGCCAGCGTGACTGCATCAGTCAAGATATGGAAAATGGACTCGGCTGATATTCGACCTCTCCCATTGGATTAAATAAACAGATCTATCTTTCGGTATTTTCTTCCATTTGAGTTTGGATTTCATAGTGATTGTTTGTAGAGAAAAATTTGTATTTTTTACCTCCATTGCTTGTGAGTTCTTGAGATGCCATTGCTTGTGAGGGTGGGCATATTCTTCATCTACGTGCAGAAGGCATTATTACCAATTAATCCGACCTTTGTAATCAAATGTAAGTGGAAATGTGGTGTTCGATTTTCATTTATCCTTCTTTTCCTTTCTCTTCTCTTTTCTAGCTAAAGCTTGTAATGAAACTTCTGTGATGTACAAGTGAGGTTACCGTTGTGTGTTTTTTGTACATGCAGTTGAAAGTAAGAAATGCAGATTTGTAAGAGTAACCTGTTTTCATTTGTTTTAGATGTTTTGAACTTCTCCACTATTTTTGTTATGAGGTTTGGACCGAGATAGTTGGAAGTTATAACTGATCCTTCTATTATTTTCTGAAACGTGAATTTATTTTTGTATATACAACTGTTGAATGAACTAACTTGCTTGTGAGCTCAGGTCGTCTTGTTAAGGCTCGAGTTCGGCTTGGATAATTTGATAAATGAGTTGATCTTAGCTCAACTCGGCTTAATACGTTTCTATGTAATTTTGTGAGTTATTGAATTAGCTTGGCTCGTAAAGACTGAGTTCGGTTTTGATGTGCCTAACTTAGGATATATAGTTGAATCGACAAGTTAGAATACTTTGACCATCTGAGTAAAGTCGATCATCTACAAAAAAAGGGGTCGAGAAGGGTTTCCGACGTAATCATTCTATTGCTCAAGTCATATATGTTTCTTATAAATATTTCGTATTGTATGAATGATTAATGAATATTAGGGATATACTTCTTAACGAGATAGTATATTTATAGTGAATTATTATCTTATTTACCAAGCTATTTAGGTATCCCAAAGATCTCCTTAGATCCGATCATGTCTATTTTCCTTCATCTTCAGAGCCTCTTTCCTCCCTTATATTTCTTTCCTTGATAGAAATCTTTCCTTCATAGACCTCATGTATGTCTCTTCTGTCTAGGTCTACTATCCTTTTCTAAGATCATCTACAATGCTTTTGAGTCTAATTTTGCTTAAGTGACATATAGATAGACTAAGTTTTTGGATAACATGGATAGAATTATATAAGAATAAGACAATCCACTCTGATGCAAAGAGACTGAATCCTTACTTAGGTTTAAAATAGACATAAGAGTATACCGTGTCTCTTTTCTTGTTGTCACATCAGCAAAAACTCAATCCACTTGCACTTGCATTGAAGAATATATTTTTCTAAACTGAGTCTATTTCCTACGTGGTATGTAATTTTTTTTTAATGTACCCAAAACATAATGAATGCTCTAAGGGTATCAGCTCGTCAGTTAATTGAGTTGTCGTTATCCCATGCCAATTCAACCTTAACCTAAACCTTACCAATTATATAAGTAGGACCGAAGTGAGTGACCTGAACCGTCTGGCCTAATTAGCTCGGTCATCTCCAAGCTGATAGATCCGGTTAAGCCGAGCTGGGGCAATATCAGGTTTGTTAATTTTGATAAACAAACTTGCTCGAAGTTGTTTATCAGAGAGGTTAGTTAAAATATTGTGCTCCTAGATGATTTACAGCTCTATTTGTATATACCATAACAAGCTAAAATAGATAAAATTACTCCCACACACCATTAATACTATTTTATTTACACATATACTAACCTTTATTTTTATTTCAATTATACTAATATTCTTTAATAAGTATATCGAATATGTGAACTCCCTCTCTCTTTTTTTTTTCTCCTTTATTTTTTTTTCTCTGCAACACAACTGTGTGATGCACTAACGAAGTTGCCACCACACGACTAGACTGGAGATGGTAATTGATTCCGGTCGAAGGAGATCGAGTCATATTAAGTGGCGGCGACCCGAGACTGGCGGGCCAAAAATGTGACTCGTGAACCGGCGGCGAACTGGGTTGTGCGAGGCTCCCTGGTAGAGGCGTTGCTGGCCGACGAGATGTGAAGCGTCATACGGCTCCGAGAAATAACACCAGATCTGCAAAAATTGAAGGGGTCGGCAAATGGAACATGACACCTCCGACTTGTGGAAGATTTCAATGTTTATTTGACGTTTATTAATAGTTTATATTTGATATATGAATAGAAATTATTTAGCCATGCCACGAGATCTTATAATATAAACTTGTTATAGACTATAAATAAACTAAACATAAGCTTAAAGAATAAATAGTTCATAATTTACAATAAGATTGTAGTCTCTATGTAAAAGTTATTTTTTTTTTCAAGAGGTCAATTTTTATAAATAATAATAATAATAATAATAATAATAATAATAATAATAATAATAATAATAATAATAATAATAATAATTGTAGTGTATATATAAATTGCACTACAAGAATGTGGTGAAATTCCAATGGAAAATTCCAACAAAAATATATTCCAATAGAATTCTAACGAAAATTCCAACGGATATTCCAATGCTATTATTTTTGCTGGATTTTTCCAATAGATTCCAACGGAAATTCCAACAAAAATATTCTGTTGAAATGAGTTTTCTATTGGAATTTTCGTTGTATTTTGACGATTTCAACGGTACATTTTCCAACGGATGAAATATGGGTGAAATAAAAATACCAACGAAAATTGTATACTCAAACAGAAATTCCTACGATATGGCCGTTGGAATGATAAAATTCTATCTAAATTTTAATGGAAAATTCATTCCAACAAAATAAATCCGTTGAAATTTTTGTTGGAATCATTCTAACGGAAACTATACTATTGGAAAATTAAGAAAGGAGGATAAAGAGTTTCAACTGATTGGGCCGTTCTTTGTTTAATTTTCTATTGGAATATATTACCGTAGAATTTTTTTGTTGGAATATAACATTTTTTCTTATAATATTGGCCGTTAAACTACTGCCGAATCTTGTGTTCTTCCACAAGAACTTGGAGTATCAAAGTGGCCCAATCAATTCTCAGAATAGGAGCCAATCCCGGTGGCCCAACGGCCCCAACCGTTATTTGAATGGGACTTGTTTAGCTCACTGGGCCGTGTTCCAACTGTCTAGTCCATTAATAAATTCTACTTGGTGCCTAGATGACGAGGTTGGATTTATGACCGTTAAGGCAACTACCAAAAAGGCAACATTCGTCAACAAATGTATATTCCGCTAACTAAACAAAGTCACCTTTNCCTTATCTTAAGGGATTTATTTAATGTTTTCGATGAAAAAGTAAGGTTCTTGGTCAATGCCATCATCTCTTTTGTCTCCTGTTTAATTCTTAATTTAATTTTAAAAGTTAATAATTAATAATGATTTAATGTGTAAAGAAATGGGGACCCAATTAGATTCATCTTTCAGGAATGATGGCTCCTACATTCCGCTTGTTAGAATAGACATGAGTGTTGCAACTTGCATTTGGTGTTTGTTTCGAGTTTGACATGTTGAGTAGAATATGGAATTCTTGTTTCTTTGTAAAAAAAAATGGACCAACACATTAATAGTTTATTTTGTTCTTAAATATGTAGGTGGATTAATTAACTTTAGTTGCAACTACTAATTAATGTTTATGTGAATTTAAAAACACTCTCGTTAATGTTTTATAGATGAAAGAGATATTGAGGATAGTAGGGTTGAATTTATCAAATTTTATTATATCAAATCATGTTTGATTGATATGCAAATCTCGGCTATTATCCCGTTCAAATTGTGATCATTTGAGGCACCACATGACCAACTAAACATGCTTAATTAGTACTTGGTGTTTGGTGGAAGTTCATGAGAGGTTTTTGTGATCATTAGTGAGATTTCCTTTGTCTTCTATAAATTCTTCTT
>BKCP01004960.1:3512864-3524455 GCA_008636005.1 Striga asiatica | reverse complement strand
ACATTCTAGGACTTTTACTATAGACACTAAAAAGGGGGCCAATATTAAATAAACTATTCGTCGGGGCCCTTATTTTTTAGGGAGCATAATGACTTAATGGAACAGTCTTCAGATCCAAAAGACAAAACCCATCTGTCCATATGGGCCTGACTGGGCCCATCACTCCCCAGCCCGACTGCCCTTTTCTGGCCCTACCATTTCTTGTTCTCTACTGATGGGGTGGGGCTCAGATGCGCACGGTGCACACTCGATAGTATTTTATTTTTTAAATTTCTCATTTTTTTGGGGGGAAAATTAAATATTGGTGGGTAATTATTTCAACAAAGACTTTGGATGGTGAGGGAAAAAGTGATAATATGGTGGTTTGTTATGCTAATGATTGTAATTAATTCTTTGTTCTGTTGTCATTTATTTGGAGTGGTTAGCTTGTTAAGTATCTCAATTATTACCAACATCATTTCACCCAATTTGGAGAGTTGAGCCCTCATTCATTCTTTATACGTTAGCTTATTGTCTCCACAAATGGATGTGGTCAGGTTAGATTATGATCAATATTGCGTTGGATTGGTATTGATTTATATCAAAAGTAATACTACTATGTTTTTGCTTTCTAAAATTTATTACGGACCTCAGATATATAGTATTAATTTTAGTTTGTGTATTTGAGGAAAATGTGACTTATTTTTTTTTTTTTTGGTACAAGAAAATGTGACTTATTAAATGTCCAAACATTTTGTATGTAGCAATTTTTGTTGTTATATGCAGATTTTACGGAGTCTAAGTGTTAAATTCTTGTGTTTTCATGATCTATCTAAGATGCTTTGTAGTCTTATGCTTTTGGTGTAATGTTGTAGTCCATATACTAATATATACAAATTTTACTTCGAAGTCCCACCGGGCGTGCCAAATTTATAAGAATATATTTTATGAAATACATGGATCTTCAATAACACATTTGGATCTTTAAGAGAATTATTGAGAGCTCTTGGATTTGAGATTTGAATTTTGAGGTGTGATTTGTGGCATTGAGGAGAGTCCTATTTATAGGTGTAAGATAGAGAGTCTTAGAGAAGAAGACATCAATTTGATTGGTCCTTCTTGATTTGATATATTTCCTTATCCTATATCTTATTTATTATGAATTTTATGTCTAAAAATAAATAAAAACCATTAATTAATAAAATATTAAAATTTCGATGTCTACAAATGCCCCCTTGAGACTTGTTCACGGACAAAATGTCTTGGTAGTGAATGAGTCTCAAAGTTTTGAAATTGATTGAGATATGCAGATAGTTTAGACTCGTATCAGGGAGTCTTCGACTTGGGTTTGTAGATAATTTAAACTCATATTAAGGAGTTCTTTATTTGACTTGATTTTTAGATAGTTTAAACTTGTATCAAGGAGTTCTTGATATGTAGACCTTTTATTCTCGTGTCAAGGAGATCTTGATATGTGGACATTTTATGCTCGTGTCAAGGAGCCTTCGAATTTGATATGTAGACCTTTTATTCTCGTGTCAAGGAGATCTTGATATGTAGACATTTTATGCTCGTGTCAAGGAGCCTCGAAGTTGATATGTAGACCTTTTATTCTCATGTCAAGGAGATCCCGATATGTAGACTTTTATGCTCATGTCAAGGAGCCATATAGATAGTTTAGGCTCATATCAAGGAGCATTTGAATATGTAGATAGTTTAGGCTCATATCAAGGAGCATTATAGATAGTTTAGGCCCGTATCAAGGAGCCTTTGAATATGTAGATAGTTAGGCTCATATCAAGGAGCATTTGAATATGTAGATAGTTTAGGCTCATACCAAGGAGCATTGAATTTGAGGATTGATGGAACTCTTCATGTAAATTGCCCCTATGGAATTTGAGAAGAATATGGAAGACCACTTTTGTTTCCTCCATTCGGATGTTTGATGAACACGACTCGATGGATTCATGGCCTAGGAAGACATCATCCTTCGTTGCCCCCGTGTACATTTTCTTCACAGATGTCTTCATGCATCTTCAAAGATCTTCGAACTTGACTTGGAGAGAAGAGATAAGAGGTAGAGATGGTCCCACTGGGCGTGCCAAATTTGTAACAACAAATTTTATGAAAAGTCCAACTGGGCGTGTCAAATTTGTAACAATAATTTTACTTCGAAGTCCCACCGAGCGTACCAAATTTGTAAGAATAAATTTTATGAAATACATGGATCTTCAAGAACACATTTGGATCTTTAAGAGAATTATTGAGAGTTCTTAGATTTGAGATTTGAATTTTGAGGTGTGATTTGTGGCATTGAGGAGAGCCCTATTTATAGGTGTAGGAGAGAGAGTCTTGGAGAAGAAGACATCAATTTGATTGGTTATTCTTGATTTGATATAATCTCTTTTCCTAAGATTCTTTTTTATCCTAAGATTTGACTTGGTGGACAAGAAATAATAATATTATTAATTATATATCTTATTTATTATGAATTTTATGTTCAAAAATAAATAAAGATATTTATTAATAAAATATTAAAATTTCAATGTCTACACATATGAATTCTTATTGGTGTTTCGTTGTCTTATATGTTTACTTTTCGATGCTTATAAATATATTTTAAACTCAACTTTTATTTATATAATTCATTATCAACTTCTTAGTTCTAAATATGATGTATCAACTTAATCATTTTTGTTAACAATATCCATTCCAAATAAAATTAAATAAATAAATATTAAATTATCATCAATAATAACTGATAATTAGACCATTTTTTATTATTTAACATAAAATCATTTATGATGGCCTATTATATGATGATATGAGTTGAAAAGTTATTATAATAACTCAAACGAATATTAGTGCTGACAAGTGTCAATTCAAATAAAAAATAATAAAACAATATATTTTAAAAAGTATTAAAAATTTAACATAAAAAATTGTTTCTATATTTAAAATTTTATAAACGTAAATTTGTTAATTAACTCGTTCTTATGTTTTTCGTTAACACAAGAATTAATATATTTATATTGCAATGTTATAAAATAATTAACATATCCATCATAAATAAAATAGCCAAAAAAAAAAAATCATTTTCATCAGAGAGTGGTGTAGAGCATGATTGAAAGTGTCAGCTTATTCTTTGCTCGTCACCAATACGCCTCTCACACCACAACCGACTCTCATCATTATACACTGTTGTTTATATAACACACAATTCAATATTTCAATAATTTAAAAATATCCCTCACTATACAATATGATATTTATAATTTATACAGTTGATATTTATGGGCTATCATCATGTACTTTTCAGTTTTCATCACTATGTACTTGGAAAACGGAGTTTAAGCTGACTCTAAACGGGGCGTAAGCCCGTCGTAATTAATGTATACACCCCCAGTTTTCACTCTGTGTGCTTTGCGANAAAAAAAAAAACGTAAATAGAAACTAGTGTTGTATTATTATTTTTTTTATATGAAATATTATAATATAAAATATAATTACACAAGTTTACTAATATTTCAAAGAATGCTAGTGTAATATAAAATGAAGTGAGTACGCATTAATTATACCAAATTGATATAATAAAAGCACGTAAAAGAACTCACTAATCTTAATTACTATGCCACTTATTGGATGCACATTTTTCTCACGTATAGTTTTGTGTGTCCCAAATATTTAAAATTAACAAATCGATTTTTTAGCCCAATTGTCACCATAATACAGCTGATGTCGCAATGTGTTGGTGTAGTAAAAATTGACCGCTACGTAATAATAGTGAACACGATACATCATAATAATTAGTGAAATTATAAATGATAGCTAGACAGTACAACAATAGGGGCGTAATAATATAAATATTATGACTTTAAAAGAAAAAAAAAANTCGATTTATACATCTAATAAATTAAACTCAACTTTGACCTCTAATGATACGGATTAAACTTTGCCGACCCAAATTTAAATGACTTTCTTTTATTTATTTAACATAATGTATATGTTCTCAATTAATATCTTTTACTTGATTAGTAGATGATATCAATTTGACCAATGTTAATTAGTGGTTCTGTTCAAGTAAAAACATCAAAGAAGTATCCACTCGAATGATTGTTTTATCATTTTATGGATTGAAATAAGTGTATCGAGGAAGACCTGTCTGCACAAGCACGAGTCTCTCAGCATTCCCCAGCCCACAATGGGTTTCACCTCAGCTTATTCACGTCAAAGATATTAGCAGTCGTTTCCAACTGTTGTTCCCCTCCCAAGTGCTGAAGGGGGTGCCTCTTGGTACTGTTGGCCTTTTCTCCTCACTATGTAAGCTACAACTCGAAGGGGCTGAATACGACGCAGTGCATTTTGGTTGTTAAGTTATAACACGTATAATTTATTTATTACATCTAATGTTATATTATATATTATACTTTTTGAGAAATGAAATTAGTTGTCCACCTTAAAATTGTTGCTTTGCACAATTTAGGAATCGCGTGCTAGTTTAAGGGCTTGATTGGAGATAAGTTATTTGGATTTGATTAGATTTATATATGGGATTGAGTTTTTTTTCGAAACGGCAATTATATTAAAAACTGAAAAACTCAAAAGAGTACAACTGGGGGTGTTAACTAACACCAAAGGAACCAGAAAAACTAAACCTATCTCCTCAAAGCGGTGTTCAAGGGGGTACAACCTCCATAAAGGAAACCAAAACCGACACCAAAACACAACCCTATAAAGGAGACCAAAACCAACACCAAAACACAACTCTATAAAGGAGACTTAAACTCCAAAATGGAGACTGAACCCAGACGCTGCTAAACTTAACTAAACAAAAACAAACCTAAAAACAAAGGAAAAAAAAAAATTGGGTCGGTCTCCATTTTGATTGTGCAGATCAAAGCCTCAAACATAGGGTCCGTGGGTTGTGGTGGTAATGTAATGTGGGCCCAATTTATTTAGTTAAATTGTACGCTTAGTAGTGGCATGGACTGGCTGCTATTATTGGGCTTCGGTGGGCCCGTAGTTGTTACACGGGGCTGAGTTTGCCATTCCGACAGTAAATTCGTGCAAAAAAATCAGTTATAATTTTTTTAACTCTAAATTCAACTAATTCCAATTTTTATCAATATTATCAATTAATTATCTCCACACATCAACTTTAGTTGACTTTTTATCTACTCACATAGTTTTTCCCGACACCGACGTCTAACAGAGTATAGATCCGGTCCGAAAATCTGACTAGGCTGTTGAGTGACCGCAGTTTTTGCGTTTAAGGTCTAGCCTTGTTGCTTTGTCGGATTTCTTAGTTGTGGTTTGGGACTCGGTTATCAGTTTAGGTGGTTGGGTGGTTGTGTGGTTCTTTTGCTAGGATTAGGGGAGGTTTTACTCTATTTGTGTATTAGGTGTGTGTGTGTGTGTGTGTTTTTTTTTTCCCTTTGTTTTTAGGTTTGTTTTTGTTTAGTTAAGTCTAGCAGCGTCTGGGTTTCAGTCTCCATTTTGGAGTTTAAGTCTCCTTTATAGAGTTGTGTTTTGGTGTTGGTTTTGGTCTCATTTATAGAGTTGTGTTTTGGTGTTGGTTTTGGTTTCCTTTATGGAGGTTGTATCCCTTGGACACCGCTCTGAGGGGATAGGTTTAGTTTTTCTGGTTCCTTTGGTGTTAGTTAACACCCCCAGTTGTACTCTTTTGAATTTTTCAGTTTTTAATATAATTGCCGTTTCGAAAAAAAAAACTCAATCCCATATATAAATCTAATCAAATCCAAATAACTTATCTCCAATCAAGCCCTTAAACTAACACGCGATTCGTAAATTGTGCAAAGCAACAATTTTAAGGTGGACAACTAATTTCATTTCTTTCATTTCTCAAAAAGTATAATTTATAATATAACATTAGATGTAACAAATAAATCATACGTGTTATAACTTAACAACCAAAATGCACTGCGTCGAATTTCAGCCCCTTCGAGTTGTAGCTTACATAGTGAGGAGAAAAGGCCAACAGTACCAAGAGGCATCCCCTTCAGCCCTTGGGAGGGGAACAACAGTTGAAAACGACTGCTAGTACCTTTGACGTGAATAAGCTGAGGTGAAGCCCATCGTGGGCTGGGGCATGCTGAGAGACTCGTGCTTATGCAGACAGGTCTTCTTTGATACACTTATTTCAATCCATAAAATGATAAAACAATCATTCGAATGGATACTTCATTGATGATTTTACTTGAACAGAACCACTAACATTGGTCAAACTGATATCATCTACTAATCAAGTAAAAGATGTTAATGGAGAACATATATATTATGTTAAATAAATAAAAGAAAGTCATTTAAATACACGTCCAAATAAAGACTAGAAACTGAATAAACAAATGCACATATATATTTAACATGTCAAATAAGATTGATTCATCTACATTCTCGGTATTACTTAATGTGATTAAATTCCAATTATTATTATTATTATCATTATTATTATTATTATTATTATTATTATTATTATTATTATTATTATTTATGTTTATCATCATGCATAAATATTTATAAGAATAGTATATAAAATATTAATATAGTCAAATCGTTTGAATTTTTTTTAAGACGTCTAGATTCAAGAGAAAAACATTGGAAATTTTATATCTAAAGGTGTGTTTTGGCGTAAAATTTTGCATATGATTTGTTAGTGAAATCTCAGTATTTTTTACAAAATTTAGAAATATTCAATTGTTAAATAAACTGAGTATCTCATGACCTTTTAATATTATTTACTTTTTAAATTATTTTAAAAGCTCAAATAAATACCTCAATTTTTTTAAAAGTTTAATATGTTCAAATATATCAAATTAAAATCTCAAAATGTCTCTAAAAGTTTTGAATGAATATATCTAAGTAATTTATAAATATTCATTATAAAATAAATTTACTACATTGTAATGAAAATTTATATCTTAAATAGGATGAGTAGATATAAAAAATTATTATGTCTATTATAGACGTAATTTTCATTTTTTTCCATAGCTGATCTACACAACTGAAGTTTCCTTCAAACTCGAGCGGCTGTGCGCAAAAACCCTCCAAAACCCCCTTTCCTCTTCATCATTTTTCCAAACCAACCCCTTATCTCATGGCTACTCTTAGAACCATTGATTTGCCCTTTCAAGACATCATCTTCAACCAAAAATGATGAAACGCACGGCTTCCCGGTTCAAATTTGTTAAACGGCGACTCTTCAGCAGTCGCCCTATGCCATTAGAGCCCCAAACGCCATCATTTTCTTCTTCACCATCCCAAAGCTCCCACAAGGACTCCTGCTTTTATTTAGCGGACAATCTATGGCGCCGGGGCTTGTTTTCATCAGCTCAGAAAGTGATTCAGAGGCTGATTTTGCAGTCTTCAACTATACCCGAGGCAATCTCGGCCGCCGATTTCGCCTTTATGAGAGGTATGGATCTCGATTTAGATAGTTATGGCAGTCTTATCCGCACGCTAGTGATTTCGGGCGAGGCCCTGTTGGCCGAGGCATTGTACATGGACTCTGTGGTGGGCAAAGGTCTTGAACCGGACCGCCAACTGTTGAATTCTATGATTATTTGTTACTGTAAGCTCGAAAAATTAGAGGAAGCGAAACTTTGTTTTGATAGGCTCGTTGGGTCGGAGGTTGTACCTTGGGTGGGTTCGTGCAATGCTTTAATGAAAGGCCTTGTTTTGAAAGATAGAATCCTGGAGGCTTATGACTGTTTCTGTGAAATCAGTAAGGCCAATGATACCGTGCTCAATTTTGCGTGTTATAATAGGCTGGTTGAAGGATTGTGTAGACGGGGGTTTTTAGACGAGGGGCTTCATGTCTTCGATGACATGGTGGAAAAAGGCGTCCCACTTACTGCAAATATCTGCAAATCACTGCTCATTGGCTTCTGCAAATGCGGCCGTGCTGTGGAGGCCGAGATTTTGTGTACTGAAATTGAGTCTCATGGTTTTGAGGTTGATAAATTTATGTACACGTACCTGATTAATGCTTATTGCAAAGGGAGAAAAATGAAGATGTCCATGAGGTTGTTTATGAGGATGCTGAAAATGGGTTTCGAGCCGGATTACTACGTGTATAACACGTTGATACACGGCTTTATTAACATGGGTTTGTTCTCCGAGAGCATGGTGCTGCTTAATATGATGGTGGATTCTGGTTTGAAGCCTAATTCAGTGACTTATCAGCTTTTTCTCCATAAGTACTGCAAAGACAATAGAGTTGATTGCGCATTAAAGCTTATGGATGACATGATCGAACACGATATTGCTCCCAATGTGCACTGCTACACGGCATTACTTGGTGCACTCTGTAAGGAACAGAAGGTGGAGGAAGTGTATGGGTTATACCACAAGATGCTCGATAGCAGGGTTGTCCCTGACCACGTGCTTTTCTTCACCCTCGCCAAAAACCACCCGCCAGGTGATGAGTTGTACTTTGCTCTGACCGTTTTGCAAGCTATTGCCAAAGAATCTTGTAGTATCGATGTCTCGACCTTTTGTTCTTCGAGACCTGAATCCGCGAGAGATGCAATGGTGGAAATCGAGCTTCTTCTTGACGAGATAGCAAAAAGTGGCTCTGTTTCAGCAGATGTGGCATTTAGTATTTATGTTATAGCCCTGTGTATGTGTGGGGAAATCGAATCTGCTCTGGATTGTATGGAAAAGATGGATAGTCTTAATCTGGTGCCTTTTCGCACTGCTTTTAATTCCTTGATAAAGTTGCTTATTGAGCAGGGTTTAGCTGAGACTGCAGAATCTCTACTTGAGGTTATGCGGGATAATGGGATGATTCCTAATCAGTTAACTTTCTCGGTTATAGCAAACGCTCTCTGTAGAAAGAGCGATTTCTCGTCTGCTATTGATGTTTTGGATCAGATTGAAGAAAGGGGAATCAAACCGAGCGTTGCTATTTATAATTCGATAGTCTGCTGTTTAGGCAAACAGGGGATGGTTCGTGATGCTGAGAATTTATTCTATAGAATGCTCAAGTTTGGTGTGGATCCTGATCAAACAATTTTTGTCACGATGATTAATGCCTATTCGAGAAATGGGTGGGCATATGAAGCCCGGAGGTTGTTTGAGAGGATGAGGGATTATAATCTTAGACCTAACTCTCATGCTTATACGGCTCTTATACCTGCGCTAATTAAGAAAAACATGATCAAGAAAGGTTGCTTGTACGTCGACAGAATGCTTAGAGATGGTTTCATGCCGAATGGTGCTCTCTATACCTCACTCATTAAACAGTTCCTGAGGAAGAGAGAATTTGACTTTGCTTTCAGGTTGTTTTGTTTGATGAATAAAAGTGGGCTCGAGCAAGACCTGGTCACATATATCACATTGATATGTGGCGTTTGCAGGAATATTCGTGAGTACACTGGAAGTGGCTACCTGCTTTATAATAAGAGATCGAACTATAGGAACGAAATCTTGTTCAGTTTGTTACGTCAAACAGCTGTTTTGCCTGATGGAAATGGTTTGAGAATCTCGATCAATTCTGAAGCCGAGATGAAATATTTCGTCATTGATCTGATCCAGAGAATAGAAAAGGTCTTGCTCACGCCAGATTTGTACATGTATAACGGAATAATTTCTGGGTTTCGTTGGGCCCACTGCATGCCGGAAGCCTACAAGCATCTCGATCGGATGTTACAAGAAGGATTGCACCCTAATCATGTGACTTTCAGTATTCTCATTGACGGGCATATTCAGAATGGCGAAATTAATTGCGCCGTGAGATTATTCAATAAAATGAATGCGAACGGTATTGCTCCTGACCGAATGCTGTTCAACAATTTAATCAGAGGATTTTGCAGCGCTAGGAGGCTACTGGATGCATTATCTGTCACTCATATGATGCAGAAAAGAGGGTTTTCGCCTTCGGAATCTTCTTATGAAAAGCTTCTCCGTGTTTTTTGTGCTCGCGGGTCGAGTGTTGATGCGCTGAGGATATATGAAGACATGATTTCTCATAAGTATTTTCCCTGCCGGTATAATGCTATTTGGCTGAGTTCCATATTATGCAAAGATAACAAATTGGATGAAGCTCGAGCTGTGAGTGACATGCTGTCATCAAATAATAGAAGAAACTATAAACTGTTGAACAGAAGAAACTATAAGAAGAAAGCAGTGGCATATTTAGAGCATTCGGGCACAAATGTGAACCGTCATTCCTGAAATAGTTCTTTTCATGTCGACTACTAAAGGTCAATACTGCTATCTATTGGTTTTACTTATTTTGTTTTATTTCTTTTTGTGGGGATTGATGATGCTGACGCCGTTTTCTTTTGTTTTCCTTATAGGTTTTGTGGGTCAGGGGAGAAAGTTTGTTAAAGATTGTTTTGTTTGTAAAAATGGTGACATTGTTCGGAGGATATCGATTATGAAGGAGTTTTAACTGGCTGATAGGTGGAAGATGTAAGGAAAAACATCAATGATCCTATTGCCCTATCACTTATTAATTTATTTGTGGTACCATGCATTTTAGTGTCTTTTCTTTAGTTGCAATTTTGTTTCGTCAAGTGTATCTGTGTTTTTCTATTAAGCTTTCTCCTATGCTGCTATACATGTATGTGGAATTCTCTGCCTTTTGTTTGGATAATTGAACTTGATTTTCTCAATTTGATGAATAGTGTAAACCATGGATATGAAATATGCTAGGATGTATCTTTCTTTGATAACCTTCAGACTTCAGATGCGATTCTCAACAATTTCTGTTTGGATCTTTCTTATATCTCTTATTTTTTATTTTTTTTTAATCTTTCTCAGCATGCTCTGTATGATGGTAAGATCCAATATAATTTGATTGCCGGGGGAGTGCACGAGAAGCAAGCTTTGGCTTGTAGACTTTTCCGGAAGTGAAAAGCTTGCAAAGACTGATGTTGAAAGCAATTATCTCACGGAAGCTCAGAAACTCTTGGAGACGTGATATCTGCTTTAGCTTATAAAAGCAAACCGTATACCATACAGGTCGATTTTCAATAAAATTCTCATTTTTCAATTTACAGACCAACTTTGCGGGCATAATTGAAATTTTGAAAATATAGCGATTATTGTAAGTTAGGATATATTCGAAGTTAGTTTTTGTCGTTATCCCATGCGAATGTAATATGTGTTTTTTCGTTTGTCCTCAAATCATTTTGAAACTTGAAAAGTTGTTTGCAGATGCATATGCTGCTGTTACCAACCCGGCCAAGTATTTCCCAAGTCTGAAACAAGTGGGAACAAGCTGCTTCCAGGTGATTTAATGACGCTTCTGATTTCGAGTTCTGTTAGATTTTTGTTTTGAATTACGAACAAGCTAGTTCTTCACCTGTTGCACAAAAAAAAGGCATGAGGTGTGAGTCAAGGCTTCAAGACTTGGAAGCCTAGGCATAAAAACCTGAAAAAAGGTTAAAATTGGGTTGTTCATGTTTGATTGGTTTCTAGAAGCTTAAAGAGACCAATGCAAATCAGTGATTTTACTAAATTGTTCGTTCAATGTTGAAATCAATCAAGTATATATAGATGGATAAACGGTTTTCCAGGAGCATGCTCTCAATTGAATATGGACCATTTATGAAAAATTAGTCATCCACTCATTGTTCCCTTATCTT